>JAHCLQ010000581.1:0-50850 GCA_023678885.1 Pogostemon cablin | reverse complement strand
TTTCTTCATCATGAAGCTCATATTCTTCATGATAATGCTCATTTTCTTCATCATGATGCTCATTTCCTTCATCATGATGCTCATTTTCTTCATCATGATACTCATTTTTTTCATCATGATGCATATTTTCTTCATCATGATGCTCATTTTCTTCATCATGATGCCAATTTTCTTCATCATGATGATTAGTTTCTTCATCACGATGCTTATTTTCTTCAACATGATGCTCATTTTCTTCATCATGATGCATATTTCTTCATCATGATGCATATTTCATTAAACATGATGCATATTTTCTTCATCATGATTCTCATTTTCTTAATGATGATACTCATTTTTTTCATCATTGTGCTCATTTCCTTCATCATGATGCACACTTTCTTCATCATGATGCTCATTTTCTTTATCATGGTGCATATTTTCTTCATAATGATGCTCATTTTCTTCATCATGATGCATATTTTATTTATCATGATACTCATTTTCTTCATCATGATGCATATTTCTTTCATCATAATGTTTATTTCCTTCGTCATGATGCTCATTTCCTCATCATGATTCTCATTTCCTTCATCATGATGCATATTTTCTTCATCATGATGCTCATTTTTTCATCATGATGCATATTTTCTTCATCATGATTCACATTTTCTTCTTTATGATGCTCATTATCTTCATCATGATACATATTTTCTTCATCATGATGCACATTTCCTTTATCATAATGTTCATTTCCTTCATCATGATTCTCATTTTATTCATCATTTTGCAAATTGTTTTCATCTTGATGCTCATTTTCTTCATCATGATGCTCATTTTCTTCATCGTGATGCTCATTTCCTTCATCATGATGCTCATTTTCTTCGTCGTGATGCATATTTTCTTCATCGTGATGCTCATTTTCTTAATCGTGATGCTCATTTTCTTAATCGTCATGCTCATTTTCTTCATCATGATGCATATTTTCTTCATCACGAAGCTCATTTCCTTCATCATGATGCTCATTTTCTCGTCATGATTCTCACTTCCTTCATCATGATACATATTTTCTTCATCATGATGCTCATTTTATACATCATGATGCATATTTTCTTCATTAAGATGCTCATTTTCTTCATCATGATGCTCATTTTCTTCATCATGATGCGTATTTTCTACATCATGATGCACCTTTCCTTCATCATGATGTTCATTTCCTTCATCATGATGCTCATTTTATTCATCATGATGCATATTTTTTCAACTTGATGCTCATTTTCTTCAACATGAAGCTCATTTCCTTCATCGTGATGCTCATTTTCATAATCGTGATGCTCATTTTCTTCATCGTGATGCTCATTTTCTTAATCGACATGCATATTTTCTTCATCGTGATGCTCATTTTCTACATCATGATGCTCATTTTCTTCGTCATGATGCTCGTTTTCTTCATCATGTTGCATATTTTCTTCATCATGATGCACATTTCCTATATCATGATGTTCATTTCCTTCATCATGATGCTCATTTCCTTCATCATGACACATATTATTTCATCTTGATGCTCATTTTCTTCATCATGATGCTCATTTCCTTCATCATGATGCTCATTTTCTTTATCGTGATGCATATTTTCTTCTTCGTGATGCTCATTTTCTTCATCGTGATGCTTATTTTCTTAATCAACATGCATATTTTATTCATCGTGATGCTCATTTTCTTCGTCGTGAAGCTAATTTTCCTTTATCATGATGCTCGTATTCTTCATCATGATGCTCATTTTATTCATCGTGATGCTTATTTTCTTCATCATGTTGCTCATTTTCTTCATCATGATGCTCATTTTCTTCATTATGATGCATATTTTTTTCATCATGATGCTCATTTTCATCATCATGATGCTCATGTTATTCATCATGATGCACATTTTCTTCATCATGATGCATATTTTCTTCATCATGATGCATATTTTCTTCATCATGATTCTCATTTTCTTCATCATGATGCTCATTTTCAACATCATGATGCTCATTTTCTTCATCATGATGATCGTTTTCTTCATCATGTTGCATATTTTCTTCATCGTTATGCTTATTTCCTGCGTCATGACGCTCATTTTCTTCATCATGATGCATATTTTCTTCATCATGATGTTCATTTTCTTCATCATGATGCATATTTTCTTCATAATGATGCATATTTTCTTCATCATGATGCTCATTTCCTTTATCATGATGCTCATTTCCTTCATTATGATGTTTATATTCTTCATCATGATGCATATTTTCTTCATCATGATACTCATTTTCTTCATCATGATTCTCATTATCCTCAGCATGTTGCTCGTTTTCTTCATCATGAAGCTCATATTCTTCATGATAATGCTCATTTTCTTCATCATGATGCTCATTTCCTTCATCATGATGCTCATTTTCTTCATCATGATACTCATTTTCTTCATTCTGATGCATATTTTCTTCATCATAATGCTCATTTTCTTCATCATGATGCTCATTTTCTTCATCATGATGCATATTTTTTCTTCATCATGATGCATATTTTCTTAAACAAGATGCATATTTTCTTCATCATGATGCTCATTTTCTTCATCATTATGCATATTTTCAACATCATAATGCATATTTTCTTCATCATGATGCATATTTTCTTCATCATGATGCTCATTTTCTTCATCATGATGTTCATTTCCTTCATCATGATGCTCATTTTCTTCATCATGATGCATATTTTCTTCATCATGATGCATATTTACTTCATCCTAATGCACATTTTTTTCATCTTGATGCTCATTTCCTTCATCATGATGCATATTTCCTTTATCATGAAGCATATTTTTGCATTAAGATGCTCATTTCCTTCATCATGATTCTCATTTTCTTATTCATGATGCATATTTTCTTCGTAATGATGTTCATTTTCTTCATCATGTTGCCATTTTCTACAACATGATGCACATTTTCTTCATCGTGATGCTATTTTCTTCATCATAATGCATATTTTCTTCATCATGATGCTCATTTTCTTAATCATGATGATCATTTTCTTCATCATGATGTATATTTTCTTCATCATGATGCACATTTTCTTCATCATGATGATCATTTTCTTCATCATGATGCTCATTTTCTTCATCATGATGCACATTTTCTTTATCATGATGCATATTTTCCTCATCATGATTCATATTTCCTTAAACATGATGCATATTTTCTTCATCATGATGCTCATTTTCTTCAAGATGATACTCATTTTCTTTATCATGATGCTCATTTCCTTCATCATTATGCACATTTTCTTCATCATGATGCTCATTTTCTTCATCGTGATGCATATTTTCTTCATCGTGATGCTCATTTTCTTAATCGTGATGTTCATTTTCTTAATCGTCATGCTCATTTTCTTCATCATGATGCATATTTTCTTCATCACGAAGCTCATATCCTTCATCATGATGCTCATTTTCTCGTCATGATTCTCACTTCCTTCATCATGATACATATTTTCTTCATCATGATGCTCATTTTTTTCATCATGATGCATATTTTCTTCATCATGATGCTCATTTTCTTCATCATGATGCTCATATTCTTCATCATGATGCCCATTTTCTTCATCATGATGATTAGTTTCTTCATCACGATGCTTATTTTCTTCAACATGATGCTCATTTTCTTCATCATGATGCATATTTCTTCATCATGATGCATATTTCATTAAACATGATGCATATTTTCTTCATCATGATTCTCATTTTCTTAATGATGATACTCATTTTTTTCATCATTGTGCTCATTTCCTTCATCATGATGCACACTTTCTTCATCATAATGCTCATTTTCTTTATCATGGTGCATATTTTCTTCATAATGATGCTCATTTTCTTCATCATGATGCATATTTTATTTATCATGATGCTCATTTTCTTCATCATGATGCATATTTCTTTCATCATAATGTTTATTTCCTTCGTCATGATGCTCATTTCCTCATCATGATTCTCATTTCCTTCATCATGATGCATATTTTCTTCATCATGATGCTCATTTTTTCATCATGATGCATATTTTCTTCATCATGATGCACATTTTCTTCTTTATGATGCTCATTATCTTCATCATGATACATATTTTCTTCATCATGATGCACATTTCCTTTATCATGATGTTCATTTCCTTCATCATGATTCTCATTTTATTCATCATTTTGCAAATTGTTTTCATCTTGATGCTCATTTTCTTCATCATGATGCTCATTTTCTTCATCGTGATGCTAATTTCCTTCATCATGATGCTCATTTTCTTCATCGTGATGCATATTTTCTTCATCGTGATGCTCATTTTCTTAATCGTGATGCTCATTTTCTTAATCGTGATGCTCATTTTCTTCATCATGATGCATATTTTCTTCATCACGAAGCTCATTTCCTTCATCATGATTCTCATTTTCTCGTCATGATTCTCACTTCCTTCATCATGATACATATTTTCTTCATCATGATGCTCATTTTATACATCATGATGCATATTTTCTTCATTAAGATGCTCATTTTCTTCATCATGATGCTCATTTTCTTCATCATGATGCGTATTTTCTACATCATGATGCACCTTTCCTTCATCATGATGTTCATTTCCTTCATCATGATGCTCATTTTATTCATCATGATGCATATTTTTTCAACTTGATGCTCATTTTCTTCAACATGAAGCTCATTTCCTTCATCATGATGCTCATTTTCTTTATCGTGATGCATATTTTCTTCATCGTGATGCTCATTTTCATAATCGTGATGCTCATTTTCTTCATCGTGATGCTCATTTTCTTAATCGACATGCATATTTTCTTCATCGTGATGCATATTTTCTTCATCGTGATGCTCATTTTCTACATCATGATGCTCATTTTCTTCGTCATGATGCTCGTTTTCTTCATCATGTTGCATATTTTCTTCATCATTATGCTTATTTCTTGCATCATGACGCTCATTTTTCTCATCATGATGCATATTTTCTACATCATGATGCTCATTTTCTTCATCATGATGCATATTTTCTTTATAATGATGCATATTTTCTTCATCATGATGCTTATTTCCTTTATCATGATGTTCATTTCCTTCATTATGATGCTTATATTTTTCATCATGATACATATTTTCTTCATCATGATGCATATTTTCTTCATCATGATGCTCATTTTCTTCATCATGATTCTCGTTATCTACATGATGATGCTCATTTTCTTCATCATGATGCTCATTTCCTTCATCATGATGCTCATTTTCTTCATCTGATACTCATTTTCTTCATTCTGATGCATATTTTCTTCATTAAGATGCTCATTTTATTCATCATGATGCTCATTTTCTTCATCATGATCATATTTTCTTCATCATGATGTATATTTCCTTAAACATGATGCATATTTTCTTTATCATAATACTCATTTTCTTTATGTTGATGCTCATTTTCTTCATCTGATGCACATTTTCTTCATCATGATGCATATTTTCTTCATCATGATGCACATTTCCTACATCATGATGTTCATTTCCTTCATCATGATGCTCATTTCCTTCATCATGACGCATATTATTTCATCTTGATGCTCATTTTCTTCATCATGATGCTCATTTCCTTCATCATGATGCTCATTTTCTTTATCGTGATGCATATTTTCTTCATCGTGATGCTCATTTTCTTCATCGTGATGCTTATTTTCTTAATCAACATGCATATTTTCTTCATCGTGATGCTCATTTTCTTCATCGTGATGCTAATTTTCCTTTTTCATGATGCTCGTATTCTTCATCATGATGCTCATTTTATTCATCGCGATGCTTATTTTCTTCATCATGTTGCTCATTTTCTTCATCATGATGCTCATTTTCTTCATTATGATGCATATTTTCTTCATCATGATGCTCATTTTCATCATCATGATGCTCATGTTCTTCATCATGATGCTCATTTTTTTCATCATGATGCATATTTTCTTCATCATGATGCTCATTTTCTTCATCATGATGCTCATATTCTTCATCATGATGCCCATTTTCTTCATCATGATGATTAGTTTCTTCATCACGATGCTTATTTTCTTCAACATGATGCTCATTTTCTTCATCATGATGCATATTTCTTCATCATGATGCATATTTCATTAAACATGATGCATATTTTCTTCATCATGATTCTCATTTTCTTAATGATGATACTCATTTTTTTCATCATTGTGCTCATTTCCTTCATCATGATGCACACTTTCTTCATCATAATGCTAATTTTCTTTATCATGGTGCATATTTTCTTCATAATGATGCTCATTTTCTTCATCATGATGCATATTTTATTTATCATGATGCTCATTTTCTTCATCATGATGCATATTTCTTTCATCATAATGTTTATTTCCTTCGTCATGATGCTCATTTCCTCATCATGATTCTCATTTCCTTCATCATGATGCATATTTTCTTCATCATGATGCTCATTTTTTCATCATGATGCATATTTTCTTCATCATGATGCACATTTTCTTCTTTATGATGCTCATTATCTTCATCATGATACATATTTTCTTCATCATGATGCACATTTCCTTTATCATGATGTTCATTTCCTTCATCATGATTCTCATTTTATTCATCATTTTGCAAATTGTTTTCATCTTGATGCTCATTTTCTTCATCATGATGCTCATTTTCTTCATCGTGATGCTCATTTCCTTCATCATGATGCACATTTTCTTCATCGTGATGCATATTTTCTTCATCGTGATGCTCATTTTCTTAATCGTGATGCTCATTTTCTTAATCGTCATGCTCATTTTCTTCATCATGATGCATATTTTCTTCATCTCGAAGCTCATTTCCTTCATCATGATGCTCATTTTCTCGTCATGATTCTCACTTCCTTCATCATGATACATATTTTCTTCATCATGATGCTCATTTTATACATCATGATGCATATTTTCTTCATTAAAATGCTCATTTTCTTCATCATGATGCTCATTTTCTTCATCATGATGCGTATTTTCTACATCATGATGCACCTTTCCTTCATCATGATGTTCATTTCCTTAATCATGATGCTCATTTTATTCATCATGATGCATATTTTTTCAACTTGATGCTCATTTTCTTCAACATGAAGCTCATTTCCTTCATCATGATGCTCATTTTCTTTATCGTGATGCATATTTTCTTCATCGTGATGCTCATTTTCATAATCGTGATGCTCATTTTCTTCATCGTGATGCTCATTTTCTTAATCGACATTTATATTTTCTTCATCGTGATGCATATTTTCTTCATCGTGATGCTCATTTTCTACATCATGATGCTCATTTTCTTCGTCATGATGCTCGTTTTCTTCATCATGTTGCATATTTTCTTCATCATTATGCTTATTTCTTGCATCATGACGCTCATTTTTCTCATCATGATGCATATTTTCTACATCATGATGCTCATTTTCTTCATCATGATGCATATTTTCTTTATAATGATGCATATTTTCTTCATCATGATGCTTATTTCCTTTATCATGATGTTCATTTCCTTCATTATGATGCTTATCTTTTTCATCATGATACATATTTTCTTCATCATGATGCATATTTTCTTCATCATGATGCTAATTTTCTTCATCATGATTCTCGTTATCTACATGATGATGCTCATTTTCTTCATCATGATGCTCATTTCCTTCATCATGATGCTCATTTTCTTCATCTGATACTCATTTTCTTCATTCTGATGCATATTTTCTTCATTAAGATGCTCATTTTATTCATCATGATGCTCATTTTCTTCATCATGATCATATTTTCTTCATCATGATGTATATTTCCTTAAACATGATGCATATTTTCTTTATCATAATACTCATTTTCTTTATGTTGATGCTCATTTTCTTCATCTGATGCACATTTTCTTCATCATGATGCATATTTTTTTCATCATGATGCACATTTCCTACATCATGATGTTCATTTCCTTCATCATGATGCTCATTTCCTTCATCATGATGCTCATTTCCTTTATCATGACGCATATTATTTCATCTTGATGCTCATTTTCTTCATCATGGTGCTCATTTCCTTCATCATGATGCTCATTTTCTTTATCGTGATGCATATTTTCTTCATTGTGATGCTCATTTTCTTCATCGTGATGCTTATTTTCTTAATCAACATGCATATTTTCTTCATCGTGATGCTCATTTTCTTCATCGTGATGCTAATTTTCCTTTATCATGATGCTCGTATTCTTCATCATGATGCTCATTTTATTCATCGTGGTACTTATTTTCTTCATCATGTTGCTCATTTTCTTCATCATGATGCTCATTTTCTTCATTATGATGCATATTTTCATCATCATGATGCTCTTTTCATCATCATGATGCTCATGTTCTTCATCATGATGCACATTTTCTTCATCATGATGCATATTTTCTTCAACATGATGCATATTTTCTTCATCATGATTCTCATTTTCTTCATCATGATGCTCATTTTCAATATCGTGATGCTCATTTTCTTCATCATGATGATCGTTTTCTTCATCATGTTGCATATTTTCTTCATCATTATGCTTATTTCCTGCGTCATGACGCTCATTTTCTTCATCATGATGCAAATTTTCTTCATCATGATGTTCATTTTCTTCATCATGATGCATATTTTCTTCATAATGATGCATATTTTCTTCATCATGATGCTCATTTACTTTAACATGATGCTCATTTCCTTCGTTATGATGTTTATATTCTTCATCATGATGCATATTTTCTTCATCATGATGCTCATTTTCTTCATCATGATTCTCATTATCCTCATCATGTTGCTCGTTTTCTTCATCATGATGCTCATATTCTTCATGATGATGCTCATTTTCTTCATCATGATGCTCATTTCCTTCATCATGATGCTCATTTTCTTCATCATGATACTCATTTTCTTCATTCTGATGCATATTTTCTTCATCATAATGCTCATTTTCTTCATCATGATGCTCATTTTTTTCATCATGATGCATATTTTTTCTTCATCATGATGCATATTTTCTTAAACAAGATGTATATTTTCTTCATCATGATGCTCATTTTCTTCATCATTATGCATATTTTCTACATCATAATGCATATTTTCTTCATCATGATGCACATTTTCTACATCATGATGCTCATTTTCTTCATCATGATGTTCATTTCCTTCATCATGATGCTCATTTTCTTCATCATGATGCATATTTTCTTCATCCTGATGCATATTTAATTCATCCTAATCCACATTTTTTTCATCTTGATGCTCATTTCCTTCATCATGATGCATATTTCCTTTATCCTTAAGCATATTTTTGCATTAAGATGCTCATTTCCTTCATCATGATTCTCATTTTCTTAATCATGATGCATATTTTCTTCATAATGATGTTCATTTTCTTCATCATGTTGCCATTTTCTTCAACATGATGCAAATTTTCTTCATCGTGATGCTATTTTCTTCATCATAATGCATATTTTCTACATCATGATGCTCATTTTCTTAATCATGATGATCATTTTCTTCATCATGATGTATATTTTCTTCATCATGATGCATATTTTCTTCATCATGATGATCATTTTCTTCATCATGATGCTCATTTTCTTCATCATGAAGCATATTTCATTAAACATGATGCATATTTTCTTCGTCATGATGCTCATTTTCTTCATGATGATACTCATTTTCTTTATCATGATGCTCATTCTCTTCATCATCATACTCATTTTCTTCATCATGGTGCATATTTTCTTCATAATGATGCTCATTTTCTTCATCATGATGCATATTTTCTACATCATGATGGCCATTTTCTTCTCCATGATGCATATTTTCTTCATCATGATGCTCATTTCCTTCATCATGATGCTCATTTCCCATCATGATTCTCATTTCCTTCATCATGATACATATTTTCTTCATCATGATGCTCATTTTTTTCATCATGATGCATATTTTCTTCATCATGATGCTCATTTTCTTCATCATGATGCCCATTTTCTTCATCATGATGATCAGTTTTTTCATCACGATGCTTATTTTCTTCATCATGATGCTCATTTTCTTCATCATGATGCATATTTCTTCATCATGATGCATATTTCATTAAAGATGATGCATATTTTCTTCATCATGATTCTCATTTTCTTAATGATGATACTAATTTTTTCATCATTATGCTCATTTCCTTCATCACGATGCACACTTACTTCATCATGATGCTCATTTTCTTTATCATGGTGCATATTTTCTTCATAATGATGCTCATTTTCTTCATCATGATACATATTTTATTTATCATGATGCTCATTTTATTCATCATGATGGATATTTCCTTCATCATAATGTTTATTTCCTTCGTCATGATGCTCATTTCCTCATCATGATTCTCATTTCCTTCATCATGATGCATATTTTCTTCATCATGATGCTCATTTTTTTCATCATGATGCATATTTTCTTCATCATGATGCGCATTTTCTTCTTTATGACGCTCATTATCTTCATCATGATACATATTTTCTTAATCATGATGCACATTTCCTTTATCATGATGTTCATTTCCTTCATCATGATTCTCATTTTATTCATCATTTTGCATATTGTTTTCATCTTGATGCTCATTTTTTTCATCATGATGCTCATTTTCTTCATCGTGATGCTCATTTCCTTCATCATGATGCTCATTTTCTTCATCGTGATGCATATTTTCTTCATCGTGATGCTCATTTTCTTAATCGTGATGCTCATTTTCTTAATCGTCATGCTCATTTTCTTCATCATGATGCATATTTTCTTAATCACGAAGCTCATTTCCTTCATCATGATGCTCATTTTCTCGTCATGATTCTCACTTCCTTCATCATGATACATATTTTCTTCATCATGATGCTCATTTTATACATCATGATGCAAATTTTCTGCATTAAGATGCTCATTTTCTTCATCATGATGCTCATTTTCTTCATCATGATGCGTATTTTCTACATCATGATGCACCTTTCCTTCATCATGATGTTCATTTCCTTCATCATGATGCTCATTTCCTTCATCATGATGCTCATTTTATTCATCATGATGCATATTTTTTCATCTTGATGATCATTTTCTTCATCATGAAGCTCATTTCCTTCATCATGATGCTCATTTTCTTTATCGTGATGCATATTTTCTTCATCGTGATGCTCATTTTAATCATCGTGATGCTCATTTTCTACATCATGATGCTCATTTTCTTCGTCATGATGCTCGTTTTCTTCATCATGTTGCATATTTCTTCATCATTATGCTTATTTCTTGCATCATGACACTCATTTTTCTCGTTATGATGCATATTTTCTACATCATGATGCTCATTTTCTTCATCATGATGCATATTTTCTTTATAATAAAGCATATTTTCTTCATAATGATGCTCATTTCCTTTATCATGATGCTCATTTCCTTCATTATGATGCATATATTCTTCATCACGACGCATATTTTCTTCATCATGATTCTCATTATCTTCATCATGATTCTCATTATCTTCTTCATGATGCTCGTTTTCTTCATCATGAAGCTCATATTCTTCATGATGATGCTCATTTTCTTCATCATGATGCTCATTTCCTTCATCATGATGCTCATTTTGTTCATCATTATACTCATTTTCTTCATTCTGGTGCATATTTTCTTCATCATGATGCTCATTTTCTTCATCATGATGCTCATTTCCTTCATCATGATGCTCATTTTGTTCATCATTATACTCATTTTCTTCATTCTGGTGCATATTTTCTTCATCATGATGCTCATTTTCTTCATCATGATGCCAATTTTCTTCAACATGATGCATATTTTTTCTTCATCATGATGCATATTTTCTTAAACAAGATGCATATTTTCTACATCATGATGCTCATTTTCTTCATCATGATGCATATTTTCTTCATCCTGATGCATATTTAATTCATCCTAATCCACATTTTTTTCATCTTGATGCTCATTTCCTTCATCATGATGCATATTTCCTTTATCCTTAAGCATATTTTTGCATTAAGATGCTCATTTCCTTCATCATGATTCTCATTTTCTTAATCATGATGCATATTTTCTTCATAATGATGTTCATTTTCTTCATCATGTTGCCATTTTCTTCAACATGATGCAAATTTTCTTCATCGTGATGCTATTTTCTTCATCATAATGCATATTTTCTACATCATGATGCTCATTTTCTTAATCATGATGATCATTTTCTTCATCATGATGTATATTTTCTTCATCATGATGCATATTTTCTTCATCATGATGATCATTTTCTTCATCATGATGCTCATTTTCTTCATCATGATGCATATTTTATTAAACATGATGCATATTTTCTTCGTCATGATGCTCATTTTCTTCATGATGATACTCATTTTCTTTATCATGATGCTCATTTTCTTCATCATCATACTCATTTTCTTCATCATGGTGCATATTTTCTTCATAATGATGCTCATTTTCTTCATCATGATGCATATTTTCTACATCATGATGGTCATTTTCTTCTCCATGATGCATATTTTCTTCATCATGATGCTCATTTCCTTCATCATGATGCTCATTTCCCATCATGATTCTCATTTCCTTCATCATGATACATATTTTCTTCATCATGATGCTCATTTTTTTCATCATGATGCATATTTTCTTCATCATGATGCTCATTTTCTTCATCATGATGCCCATTTTCTTCGTCATGATGATCAGTTTTTTCATCACGATGCTTATTTTCTTCATCATGATGCTCATTTTCTTCATCATGATGCATATTTCTTCATCATGATGCATATTTCATTAAACATGATGCATATTTTCTTCATCATGATTCTCATTTTCTTAATGATGATACTAATTTTTTCATCATTATGCTCATTTCCTTCATCTCGATGCACACTTTCTTCATCATGATGCTCATTTTCTTTATCATGGTGCATATTTTCTTCATAATGATGCTCATTTTCTTCATCATGATACATATTTTATTTATCATGATGCTCATTTTATTCATCATGATGGATATTTCCTTCATCATAATGTTTATTTTCTTCGTCATGATGCTCATTTCCTCATCATGATTCTCATTTCCTTCATCATGATGCATATTTTCTTCATCATGATGCTCATTTTTTTCATCATGATGCATATTTTCTTCATCATGATGCGCATTTTCTTCTTTATGACGCTCATTATCTTCATCATGATACATATTTTCTTAATCATGATGCACATTTCCTTTATCATGATGTTCATTTCCTTCATCATGATTCTCATTTTATTCATCATTTTGCATATTGTTTTCATCTTGATGCTCATTTTTTTCATCATGATGCTCATTTTCTTCATCGTGATGCTCATTTCCTTCATCATGATGCTCATTTTCTTCATCGTGATGCATATTTTCTTCATCGTGATGCTCATTTTCTTAATCGTGATGCTCATTTTCTTAATCGTCATGCTCATTTTCTTCATCATGATGCATATTTTCTTAATCACGAAGCTCATTTCCTTCATCATGATGCTCATTTTCTCGTCATGATTCTCACTTCCTTCATCATGATACATATTTTCTTCATCATGATGCTCATTTTATACATCATGATGCAAATTTTCTGCATTAAGATGCTCATTTTCTTCATCATGATGCTCATTTTCTTCATCATGATGCGTATTTTCTACATCATGATGCACCTTTCCTTCATCATGATGTTCATTTCCTTCATCATGATGCTCATTTCCTTCATCATGATGCTCATTTTATTCATCATGATGCATATTTTTTCATCTTGATGATCATTTTCTTCATCATGAAGCTCATTTCCTTCATCATGATGCTCATTTTCTTTATCGTGATGCATATTTTCTTCATCGTGATGCTCATTTTAATCATCGTGATGCTCATTTTCTACATCATGATGCTCATTTTCTTCGTCATGATGCTCGTTTTCTTCATCATGTTGCATATTTCTTCATCATTATGCTTATTTCTTGCATCATGACACTCATTTTTCTCGTTATGATGCATATTTTCTACATCATGATGCTCATTTTCTTCATCATGATGCATATTTTCTTTATAATAAAGCATATTTTCTTCATAATGATGCTCATTTCCTTTATCATGATGCTCATTTCCTTCATTATGATGCATATATTCTTCATCACGACGCATATTTTCTTCATCATGATTCTCATTATCTTCATCATGATTCTCATTATCTTCTTCATGATGCTCGTTTTCTTCATCATGAAGCTCATATTCTTCATGATGATGCTCATTTTCTTCATCATGATGCTCATTTCCTTCATCATGATGCTCATTTTGTTCATCATTATACTCATTTTCTTCATTCTGGTGCATATTTTCTTCATCATGATGCTCATTTTCTTCATCATGATGCTCATTTCCTTCATCATGATGCTCATTTTGTTCATCATTATACTCATTTTCTTCATTCTGGTGCATATTTTCTTCATCATGATGCTCATTTTCTTCATCATGATGCCAATTTTCTTCAACATGATGCATATTTTTTCTTCATCATGATGCATATTTTCTTAAACAAGATGCATATTTTCTACATCATGATGCTCATTTTCTTCATCATGATGCATATTTTCTTTATAATGATGCATATTTTCTTCATCATGATGCTTATTTCCTTTATCATGATGTTCATTTCCTTCATTATGATGCTTATATTTTTCATCATGATACATATTTTCTTCATCATGATGCATATTTTCTTCATCATGATGCATATTTTCTTCATCATGATTCTCATTTTCTTCATCATGATGCTCATTTTCAACATCATGATGCTCATTTTCTTCATCATGACGATCGTTTTCTTCATCATGTTGCATATTTTCTTCATCATTATGCTTATTTCCTGCGTCATGACGCTCATTTTCTTCATCATGATGCATACTTTCTTCATCATGATGTTCATTTACTTTATCATGATGCATATTTTCTTCATAATGATGCATATTTTCTTCATCATGATACTCATTTACTTTATCATGATGCTCATTTCCTTCGTTATGATGTTTATATTCTTCATCATGATGCATATTTTCTTCATCATGATGCTCATTTTCTTCATCATGATTCTCATTATCCTCATCATGTTGCTCGTTTTCTTCATCACGATGCTCATATTCTTCATGATGATGCTCATTTTCTTCATCATGATGCTCATTTCCTTCATCATGATGCTCATTTTCTTCATCATGATACTCATTTTCTTCATTCTGATGCATATTTTCTTCATCATAATGCTCATTTTCTTCATCATGATGCTCATTTTTTTCATCATGATGCATATTTTTTCTTCATCATGATGCATATTTTCTTAAACAAGATGCATATTTTCTTCATCATGATGCTCATTTTCTTCATCATTATGCATATTTTCTACATCATAATGCATATTTTCTTCATCATGATGCCCATTTTCTACATCATGATGCTCATTTTCTTCATCATGATGTTCATTTCCTTCATCATGATGCTTATTTTCTTCATCATGATGCATATTTTCTTCATCCTGATGCATATTTAATTCATCCTAATGCACATTTTTTTCATCTTGATGCTCATTTCCTTCATCATGATGCATATTTCCTTTATCATTAAGCATATTTTTGCATTAAGATGCTCATTTCCATCATCATGATTCTCATTTTCTTAATCATGATGCATATTTTCTTCATAATGATGTTCATTTTCTTCATCATGTTGCCATTTTCTTCAACATGATGCAAATTTTCTTCATCGCGATGCTATTTTCTTCATCATAATGCATATTTTCTTCATCATGATGCTCATTTTCTTAATCATGATGATCATTTTCTTCATCATGATGTATATTTTCTTCATCATGATGCATATTTTCTTCATCATGATGATCATTTTCTTCATCATGATGCTCATTTTCTTCATCATGATGCTCATTTTCTTCATCATAATGCATATTTCATTAAACATGATGCATATTTTCTTCGTCATGATGCTCATTTACTTCATGATGATACTCATTTTCTTTATCATGATGCTCATTTTCTTCATCATGGTGCATATTTTCTTCATAATGATGCTCATTTTCTTCATCATGATGCATATTTTCTACATCATGATGCCCATTTTCATCTTCATGATTCATATTTTCTTCATCATGATGCTCATTTCCTTCATCATGATGCTCATTTCCCATCATGATTCTCATTTCCTTCATCATGATACATATTTTCTTCATCATGATGCTCATTTTTTTCATCATGATGCATATTTTCTTCATCATGATGCTCATTTTCTTCATCATGATGCCCATTTTCTTCATCATGATGATCAGTTTCTTCATCACGATGCTTATTTTCTTCATCATGATGCTCATTTTCTTCATCATGATGCATATTTTTCATCATGTTGCATATTTCATTAAACATGATGCATATTTTCTTCATCATGATTCTCATTTTCTTAATGATGATACTAATTTTTTCATCATTATACTTATTTCCTTCATCATGATGCACACTTTCTTCATCATGATGCTCAATTTCTTTATCATGGTGCATATTTTCTTCATAATGATGCTCATTTTTTTCATCATGATGCATATTTTATTTATCATGATGCTCATTTTCTTCATCATGATGCATATTTCCTTCATCATAATGTTTATTTCCTTCGTCATGATGCTCATTTCCTCATCATGATTCTCATTTCCTTCATCATGATGCATATTTTCTTCATCATGATGCTCATTTTTTTCATCATGATGCATATTTTCTTCATCATGATGCCCATTTTCTTCTTTATGATGCTCATTATCTTCATCATGATACATATTTTCTTAATCATGATGCACATTTCCTTTATCATGATGTTCATTTCCTTCATCATGATTCTCATTTTATTCATCATTTTGCATATTGTTTTCATCTTGATGCTCATTTTTTTCTTCATGATGCTCATTTTCTTCATCGTGATGCTCATTTCCTTCATCATGATGCTCATTTTCTTCATCGTGATGCATATTTTCTTCATCGTGATGCTCATTTTCTTAATCGT
The DNA here is from genome assembly GCA_023678885.1 of Pogostemon cablin. NCBI lineage: Eukaryota > Viridiplantae > Streptophyta > Magnoliopsida > Lamiales > Lamiaceae > Pogostemon > Pogostemon cablin. The sequence goes on along the minus strand of JAHCLQ010000581.1, from coordinate 33,686 downwards.
CATGCTCATTTTCTTAATCGTCATGCTCATTTTCTTCATCATGATGCATATTTTCTTCATCACGAAGCTCATTTCCTTCATCATGATGCTCATTTTCTCGTCATGATTCTCACTCCTTCATCATGATACATATTTTTTCATCATGATGCTCATTTTATACATCATGATGCAAATTTTCTTCATTAAGATGCTCATTTTCTTCATCATGATGCTCATTTTCTTCATCATGATGCGTATTTTCTACATCATGATGCACATTTCCTTCATCATGATGTTCATTTCCTTCATCATGATGCTCATTTCCTTCATCATGATGCTCATTTTATTCATCATGATGCATATTTTTTCATCTTGATGATCATTTTCTTCATCATGAAGCTTATTTCCTTCATCATGATGCTCATTTTCTTTATCGTGATGCATATTTTCTTCATTGTGATGCTCATTTTAATCATCGTGATGCTCATTTTCTACATCATGATGCTCATTTTCTTCGTCATGATGCTCGTTTTCTTCATCATGTTGCATATTTTCTTCATCATTATGCTTATTTCTTGCATCATGACGCTCATTTTTCTCATTATGATGCATATTTTCTACATCATGATGCTCATTTTCTTCATCATGATGCATATTTTCTTTATAATGAAGCATATTTTCTTCATAATGATGCTCATTTCCTTTATCATGATGCTCATTTCCTTCATTATGATGCATATATTCTTCATCACGACGCATATTTTCTTCATCATGATTCTCATTATCTTCATCATGATTCTCATTATCTTCTTCATGATGCTCGTTTTCTTCATCATGAAGCTCATATTCTTCATAATGATGCTCATTTTCTTCATCATGATGCTCATTTCCTTCATCATGATGCTCATTTTGTTCATCATTATACTCATTTTCTTCATTCTGGTGCATATTTTCTTCATCATGATGCTCATTTTCTTCATCATGATGCTCATTTTCTTCAACATGATGCATATTTTTTCTTCATCATGATGCATATTTTCTTAAACAAGATGCATATTTTCTACATCATGATGCTCATTTTCTTCATCATGATGCATATTTTCTTTATAATGATGCATATTATCTTCATCATGATGCTTATTTCCTTTATCATGATGTTCATTTCCTTCATTATGATGCTTATATTTTTCATCATGATACATATTTTTTTCATCATGATGCATATTTTCTTCATCATGATGCTCATTTTCTTCATCATGATTCTCGTTATCTACATGATGATGCTCATTTTCTTCATCATGATGCTCATTTCCTTCATCATGATGCTCATTTTCTTCATCTGATACTCATTTTCTTCATTCTGATGCATATTTTCTTCATTAAGATGCTCATTTTATTCATCATGATGCTCATTTTCTTCATCATGATCATATTTTCTTCATCATGATGTATATTTCCTTAAACATGATGCATATTTTCTTTATCATAATACTCATTTTCTTTATGTTGATGCTCATTTTCTTCATCTGATGCACATTTTCTTCATCATGATGCATATTTTCTTCATCATGATGCACATTTCCTACATCATGATGTTCATTTCCTTCATCATGATGCTCATTTCCTTCATCATGATGCTCATTTTCTTCATCATGACGCATATTATTTCATCTTGATGCTCATTTTCTTCATCATGATGCTCATTTCCTTCATCATGATGCTCATTTTCTTTATCGTGATGCATATTTTCTTCATCGTGATGCTCATTTTCTTCATCGTGATGCTTATTTTCTTAATCAACATGCATATTTTCTTCATCGTGATGCTCATTTTCTTCATCGTGATGCTAATTTTCCTTTATCATGATGCTCGTATTCTTCATCATGATGCTCATTTTATTCATCGTGATGCTTATTTTCTTCATCATGTTGCTCATTTTCTTCATCATGATGCTCATTTTCTTCATTATGATGCATATTTTCTTCATCATGATGCTCATTTTCATCATCATGATGCTCATGTTCTTCATCATGATGCACATTTTCTTCATCATGATGCATATTTTCTTCATCATGATGCATATTTTCTTCATCATGATTTTCATTTTCTTCATCATGATGCTCATTTTCAACATCATGATGCTCATTTTCTTCATCATGATGATCGTTTTCTTCATCATGTTGCATATTTTCTTCATCATTATGCTTATTTCCTGCGTCATGACGCTCATTTTCTTCATCATGATGCATATTTTCTTCATCATGATGTTCATTTTCTTCATCATGATGCATATTTTCTTCATAATGATGCATATTTTCTTCATCATGATGCTCATTTACTTTATCATGATGCTCATTTCCTTCATTATGATGTTTATATTCTTCATCATGATGCATATTTTCTTCATCATGATGCTCATTTTCTTCATCATGATTCTCATTATCCTCATCATGTTGCTCGTTTTCTTCATCATGATGCTCATATTCTTCATGATGATGCTCATTTTCTTCATCATGATGCTCATTTCCTTCATCATGATGCACATTTTCTTCATCATGATACTCATTTTCTTCATTCTGATGCATATTTTCTTCATCATAATGCTCATTTCTTCATCATGATGCTCATTTTTTTCATCATGATGCATATTTTTTCTTCATCATGATGCATATTTTCTTAAACAAGATGCATATTTTCTTCATCATGATGCTCATTTTCTTCATCATTATGCATATTTTCTACATCATAATGCATATTTTCTTCATCATGATGCACATTTTCTACATCATGATGCTCATTTTCTTCATCATGATGTTCATTTCCTTCATCATGATGCTCATTTTCTTCATCATGATGCATATTTTCTTCATCCTGATGCATATTTAATTCATCCTAATGCACATTTTTTTCATCTTGATGCTCATTTCCTTCATCATGATGCATATTTCCTTTATCATTAAGCATATTTTTGCATTAAGATGTTCATTTCCTTCATCATGATTCTCATTTTCTTAATCATGATGCATATTTTCTTCATAATGATGTTCATTTTCTTCATCATGTTGCCATTTTCTTCAACATGATGCAAATTTTCTTCATCGTGATGCTATTTTCTTCATCATAATGCATATTTTCTTCATCATGATGCTCATTTTCTTAATCATGATGATCATTTTCTTCATCATGATGTATATTTTCTTCATCATGATGCATATTTTCTTCATCATGATGATCATTTTCTTCATCATGATGCTCATTTTCTTCATCATGATGCTCATTTTCTTCATCATGATGCATATTTCATTAAACATGATGCATATTTTCTTCGTCATGATGCTCATTTTCTTCATGATGATACTCATTTTCTTTATCATGATGCTCATTTTCTTCATCATCATGCTCATTTTCTTCATCATGGTGCATATTTTCTTCATAATGATGCTCATTTTCTTCATCATGATGCATATTTTCTACATCATGATGCCCATTTTCTTCTTCATGATGCATATTTTCTTCATCATGATGCTCATTTCCTTCATCATGATGCTAATTTCCCATCATGATTCTCATTTCCTTCATCATGATACATATTTTCTTCATCATGATGCTCATTTTTTTCATCATGATGCATATTTTCTTCATCATGATGCTCATTTTCTTCATCATGATGCCCATTTTCTTCATCATGATGATCAGTTTCTTCATCACGATGCTTATTTTCTTCATCATGATGCTCATTTTCTTCATCATGAAGCATATTTCTTCATCATGATGCATATTTCATTAAACATGATGCATATTTTCTTCATCATGATTCTCATTTTCTTAATGATGATACTAATTTTTTCATCATTATGCTCATTTCCTTCATCATGATGCACACTTTCTTCATCATGATGCTCATTTTCTTTATCATGGTGCATATTTTCTTCATAATGATGCTCATTTTCTTCATCATGATGCATATTTTATTTATCATGATGCTCATTTTCTTCATCATGATGCATATTTCCTTCATCATAATGTTTATTTCCTTTGTCATGATGCTCATTTCCTCATCATGATTCTCATTTCCTTCATCATGATGCATATTTTCTTCATCATGATGCTCATTTTTTTCATCATGATGCATATTTTCTTCTTTATGATGCTCATTATCTTCATCATGATACATATTTTCTTAATCATGATGCACATTTCCTTTATCATGATGTTCATTTCCTTCATCATGATTCTCATTTTATTCATCATTTTGCATATTGTTTTCATCTTGATGCTCATTTTTTTCATCATGATGCTCATTTTCTTCATCGTGATGCTCATTTCCTTCATCATGATGCTCATTTTCTTCATCGTGATGCATATTTTCTTCATCGTGATGCTCATTTTTTTAATCGTGATGCTCATTTTCTTAATCGTCATGCTCATTTTCTTCATCATGATGCATATTTTCTTCATCACGAAGCTCATTTCCTTCATCATGATGCTCATTTTCTCGTCATGATTCTCACTTCCTTCATCATGATACATATTTTCTTCATCATGATGCTCATTTTATACATCATGATGCAAATTTTCTGCATTAAGATGCTCATTTTCTTCATCATGATGCTCATTTTCTTCATCATGATGCGTATTTTCTACATCATGATGCACCTTTCCTTCATCATGATGTTCATTTCCTTCATCATGATGCTCATTTCCTTCATCATGATGCTCATTTTATTCATCATGATGCATATTTTTTCATCTTGATGCTCATTTTCTTCATCATGAAGCTCATTTCCTTCATCATGATGCTCATTTTCTTTATCGTGATGCATTTTTTCTTCATCGTGATGCTCATTTTAATCATCGTGATGCTCATTTTCTACATCATGATGCTCATTTTCTTCGTCATGATGCTCGTTTTCTTCATCATGTTGCATATTTTCTTCATCATTATGCTTATTTCTTGCATCATGACGCTCATTTTTCTCATTATGATGCATATTTTCTACATCATGATGCTCATTTTCTTCATCATGATGCATATTTTCTTTATAATGAAGCATATTTTCTTCATAATGATGCTCATTTCCTTTATCATGATGCTCATTTCCTTCATTATGATGCATATATTCTTCATCACGACGCATATTTTCTTCATCATGATTCTCATTATCTTCATCATGATTCTCATTATCTTCTTCATGATGCTCGTTTTCTTCATCATGAAGCTCATATTCTTCATGATGATGCTCATTTTCTTCATCATGATGCTCATTTCCTTCATCATGATGCTCATTTTGTTCATCATTATACTCATTTTCTTCATTCTGGTGCATATTTTCTTCATCATGATGCTCATTTTCTTCATCATGATGCTCATTTTCTTCAACATGATGCATATTTTTTCTTCATCATGATACATATTTTCTTAAACAAGATGCATATTTTCTTCATCATGATGCTCATTTTCTTCATCATTATGCACATTTTCTTCATCATAATGCATATTTTCATCATCATGATGCACATTTTCTTCATCATGATGCCCATTTTCTTCACATGATGTTCATTTCCTTCATCATGATGCTCATTTTCTTCATCAAGATACATGTTTTCTTCATCCTTATGCATATTTACTTCATCCTGATGCACATTTTCTTCATCTTGATGCTCATTTCCTTCATCATGATGCATATTTCCTTAATCATGAAGCATATTTTTTCATTAAGATGCTCATTTCCTTCATTATGATTCTCATTTTCTTAATCATGATGCATATTTTCTTCATAATGATGTTCATTTTCTTCATCATGTTGCCATTTTCTACAACATGATGCACACTTTCTTCATCGTGATGCTATTTTCTTCATCATAATGCATATTTTCTTCATCATGATGCTAATTTTCTTAATCATGATGATCATTTTCTTCATCATGATGTATATTTTCTTCATCATGATGCATATTTTCTTCATCATGATGCATATTTTCTTCATCATGATGCTCATTTTCTTTATCATGATGCATATTTTCTTCATCATGATGCATATTTTCTTCATCATGATTCTCATTATCTTCTTCATGATGCTCGTTTTCTTCATCATGAAGCTCATATTCTTCATGATGATGCTCATTTTATTCATAATGATGCTCATTTCCTTCATCATGATGCTCATCTTGTTCATCATTATACTCATTTTCTTCATTCTGGTGCATATTTTCTTCATCATGATGCTCATTTTCTTCATCATGATGCTCATTTTCTTCAACATGATGCATATTTTTTCTTCATCATGATGCATATTTTCTTAAACAAGATGCATATTTTCTTCATCATGATGCTCATTTTCTTCATCATTATGCATATTTTCTTCATCATGATGCATATTTTCTTCATCCTGATGCATATTTACTTCATCCTGATGCACATTTTCTTCATCTTGATGCTCATTTCCTTCATCATAATGCATATTTCCTTAATCATGAAGCATATTTTTTCATTAAGATGCTCATTTCCTTCATCATGATTCTCATTTTCTTAATCATGATGCATATTTTCTTCATAATGATGTTCATTTTCTTCATCATGTTGCCATTTTCTACAACATGATGCACATTTTCTTCATCGTGATGCTATTTTCTTCATCATAATGCATATTTTCTTCATCATGATGCTCATTTTCTTAATCATGGTGATCATTTTCTTCATCATGATGTATATTTTCTTCATCATGATGCATATTTTCTTCATCATGATGATCATTTTCTTCATCATGATGTATATTTTCTTCATCATGATGCATATTTTCTTCATCATGATGATCATTTTCTTCATCATGATGCTCATTTTCTTCATCATGATGCTCATTTTCTTCATCATTATGCATATTTTCCTCATCATGATGCATATTTCCTTAAACATGATGCATATTTTCTTCATCATGTTGCTCATTTTCTTCATGATGATACTCATTTTCTTCATCATGATGCTCATTTCCTTCATCATGATGCACATTTTCTTCATCATGATGCTTATTTTCTTCATCATGGTGCATATTTTCTTCATAATGATGCTCATTTTCTTCATCATAATGCATATTTTCATTATCATGATGCTCATTTTCTTCATCGTGATACATATATTCTTCATCATGATGCTCATTTCCTTCATCATGATGCTCATTTCCTCATCATGATTCTCATTTCCTTCATCATGATACATATTTTCTTCATCATGATGCACATTTTTTTCATCATGATGCATATTTTCTTCATTATGATGCTCATTTTCTTCAACATGATGCTCATTTTCTTCATCATTATGCATATTTTCTACATCATAATGCATATTTTCTTCATCATGATGCACATTTTCTACATCATGATGCTCATTTTCTTCATCATGATGTTCATTTCCTTCATCATGATGCTCATTTTCTTCATCATGATGCATATTTTCTTCATCCTGATGCATATTTAATTCATCCTAATGCACATTTTTTTCATCTTGATGCTCATTTCCTTCATCATGATGCATATTTCCTTTATCATTAAGCATATTTTTGCATTAAGATGTTCATTTCCTTCATCATGATTCTCATTTTCTTAATCATGATGCATATTTTCTTCATAATGATGTTCATTTTCTTCATCATGTTGCCATTTTCTTCAACATGATGCAAATTTTCTTCATCGTGATGCTATTTTCTTCATCATAATGCATATTTTCTTCATCATGATGCTCATTTTCTTAATCATGATGATCATTTTCTTCATCATGATGTATATTTTCTTCATCATGATGCATATTTTCTTCATCATGATGATCATTTTCTTCATCATGATGCTCATTTTCTTCATCATGATGCTCATTTTCTTCATCATAATGCATATTTCATTAAACATGATGCATATTTTCTTCGTCACGATGCTCATTTTCTTCATGATGATACTCATTTTCTTTATCATGATGCTCATTTTCTTCATCATCATGCTCATTTTCTTCATCATGGTGCATATTTTCTTCATAATGATGCTCATTTTCTTCATCATGATGCATATTTTCTACATCATGATGCCCATTTTCTTCTTCATGATGCATATTTTCTTCATCATGATGCTAATTTCCCATCATGATTCTCATTTCCTTCATCATGATACATATTTTCTTCATCATGATGCTCATTTTTTTCATCATGATGCATATTTTCTTCATCATGATGCTCATTTTCTTCATCATGATGCCCATTTTCTTCATCATGATGATCAGTTTCTTCATCACGATGCTTATTTTCTTCATCATGATGCTCATTTTCTTCATCATGATGCATATTTCTTCATCATGATGCATATTTCATTAAACATGATGCATATTTTCTTCATCATGATTCTCATTTTCTTAATGATGATACTAATTTTTTCATCATTATGCTCATTTCCTTCATCATGATGCACACTTTCTTCATCATGATGCTCATTTTCTTTATCATGGTGCATATTTTCTTCATAATGATGCTCATTTTCTTCATCATGATGCATATTTTATTTATCATGATGCTCATTTTCTTCATCATGATGCATATTTCCTTCATCATAATGTTTATTTCCTTCGTCATGATGCTCATTTCCTCATCATGATTCTCGTTTCCTTCATCATGATGCATATTTTCTTCATCATGATGCTCATTTTTTTCATCATGATGCATATTTTCTTCTTTATGATGCTCATTATCTTCATCATGATACATATTTTCTTAATCATGATGCACATTTCCTTTATCATGATGTTCATTTCCTTCATCATGATTCTCATTTTATTCATCATTTTGCATATTGTTTTCATCTTGATGCTCATTTTTTTCATCATGATGCTCATTTTCTTCATCGTGATGCTCATTTCCTTCATCATGATGCTCATTTTCTTCATCGTGATGCATATTTTCTTCATCGTGATGCTCATTTTCTTAATCGTGATGCTCATTTTCTTAATCGTCATGCTCATTTTCTTCATCATGATGCATATTTTCTTCATCACGAAGCTCATTTCCTTCATCATGATGCTCATTTTCTCGTCATGATTCTCACTTCCTTCATCATGATACATATTTTCTTCATCATGATGCTCATTTTATACATCATGATGCAAATTTTCTGCATTAAGATGCTCATTTTCTTCATCATGATGCTCATTTTCTTCATCATGATGCGTATTTTCTACATCATGATGCACCTTTCCTTCATCATGATGTTCATTTCCTTCATCATGATGCTCATTTCCTTCATCATGATGCTCATTTTATTCATCATGATGCATATTTTTTCATCTTGATGATCATTTTCTTCATCATGAAGCTCATTTCCTTCATCATGATGCCCATTTTCTTTATCGTGATGCATATTTTCTTCATCGTGATGCTCATTTTAATCATCGTGATGCTTATTTTCTACATCATGATGCTCATTTTCTTCGTCATGATGCTCGTTTTCTTCATCATGTTGCATATTTTCTTCATCATTATGCTTATTTCTTGCATCATGACGCTCATTTTTCTCATTATGATGCATATTTTCTACATCATGATGCTCATTTTCTTCATCATGATGCATATTTTCTTTATAATGAAGCATATTTTCTTCATAATGATGCTCATTTCCTTTATCATGATGCTCATTTCCTTCATTATGATGCATATATTCTTCATCACGACGCATATTTTCTTCATCATGATTCTCATTATCTTCATCATGATTCTCATTATCTTCTTCATGATGCTCGTTTTCTTCATCATGAAGCTCATATTCTTCATGATGATGCTCATTTTCTTCATCATGATGCTCATTTCCTTCATCATGATGCTCATTTTGTTCATCATTATACTCATTTTCTTCATTCTGGTGCATATTTTCTTCATCATGATGCTCATTTTCTTCATCATGATGCTCATTTTCTTCAACATGATGCATATTTTTTCTTCATCATGATGCATATTTTCTTAAACAAGATGCATATTTTCTTCATCATGATGCTCATTTTCTTCATCATTATGCATATTTTCTTCATCATAATGCATATTTTCATCATCATGATGCACATTTTCTTCATCATGATGCCCATTTTCTTCACATGATGTTCATTTCCTTCATCATGATGCTCATTTTCTTCATCAAGATACATGTTTTCTTCATCCTTATGCATATTTACTTCATCCTGATGCACATTTTCTTCATCTTGATGCTCATTTCCTTCATCATGATGCATATTTCCTTAATCATGATGCATATTTTTTCATTAAGATGCTCATTTCCTTCATTATGATTCTCATTTTCTTAATCATGATGCATATTTTCTTCATAATGATGTTCATTTTCTTCATCATGTTGCCATTTTCTACAACATGATGCACACTTTCTTCATCGTGATGCTATTTTCTTCATCATAATGCATATTTTCTTCATCATGATGCTAATTTTCTTAATCATGATGATCATTTTCTTCATCATGATGTATATTTTCTTCATCATGATGCATATTTTCTTCATCATGATGCTCATTTTCTTTATCATGATGCATATTTTCTTCATCATGATGCATATTTTCTTCATCATGATTCTCATTATCTTCTTCATGATGCTCGTTTTCTTCATCATGAAGCTCATATTCTTCATGATGATGCTCATTTTATTCATCATGATGCTCATTTCCTTCATCATGATGCTCATCTTGTTCATCATTATACTCATTTTCTTCGTTCTGGTGCATATTTTCTTCATCATGATGCTCATTTTCTTCATCATGATGCTCATTTTCTTCAACATGATGCATATTTTTTCTTCATCATGATGCATATTTTCTTAAACAAGATGCATATTTTCTTCATCATGATGCTCATTTTCTTCATCATTATGCATATTTTCTTCATCATGATGCATATTTTCTTCATCCTGTTCCATATTTACTTCATCCTGATGCACATTTTCTTCATCTTGATGCTCATTTCCTTCATCATAATGCATATTTCCTTAATCATGAAGCATATTTTTTCATTAAGATGATCATTTCCTTCATCATGATTCTCATTTTCTTAATCATGATGCATATTTTCTTCATAATGATGTTCATTTTCTTCATCATGTTGCCATTTTCTACAACATGATGCACATTTTCTTCATCGTGATGCTATTTTCTTCATCATAATGCATATTTTCTTCATCATGATGCTCATTTTCTTAATCATGATGATCATTTTCTTCATCATGATGTATATTTTCTTCATCATGATGCATATTTTCTTCATCATGATGATCATTTTCTTCATCATGATGTATATTTTCTTCATCATGATGCATATTTTCTTCATCATGATGATCATTTTCTTCATCATGATGCTCATTTTCTTCATCATGATGCTCATTTTCTTCATCATTATGCATATTTTCCTCATCATGATGCATATTTCCTTAAACATGATGCATATTTTCTTCATCATGTTGCTCATTTTCTTCATGATGATACTCATTTTCTTCATCATGATGCTCATTTCCTTCATCATGATGCACATTTTCTTCATCATGATGCTCATTTTCTTCATCATGGTGCATATTTTCTTCATAATGATGCTCATTTTCTTCATCATAATGCATATTTTCATTATCATGATGCTCATTTTCTTCATCGTGATGCATATATTCTTCATCATGATGCTCATTTCCTTCATCATGATGCTCATTTCCTCATCATGATTCTCATTTCCTTCATCATGATACATATTTTCTTCATCATGATGCACATTTTTTTCATCATGATGCATATTTTCTTCATTATGATGCTCATTTTCTTCAACATGATGCTCATTTCCTTCATCATGATCATATTTTCTTCATCATGATGCATATTTCCTTAAAAATGATGCATATTTTCTTCATCATGACTCATTTTCTTCATGATGATGCTCATTTTCTTCATCATGATGCACATTTCCTTCATCATGATGCTCATTTTCTTCATCATGATGCATATTTTCTTCATCATCATGCACATTTACTTTATCAAGATGTTCATTTCCTTCATCATGATGCTTATTTTATTCATCATGATGCATATTTTTTTTCATCTTGATGCTCATTTTCTTCATCATGGTGCTCATTTTCTTCATCATGATGCTCATTTTCTTCATCATGATTCATATTTTCTTCATCATGATTCATATTTTCCTCATCATGATGATCAGTTTCTTCATCATGATGCTTATTTTCTTCATCATGATGCTCATTTTCTTCATCATGATGCATATTTCCTCATCATGATGCATATTTCATTAAACATGATGCATATTTTCTTCATCATGATGCTCATTTTCTTCATGATGATACTCATTTTCTTCATCATGATGCTCATTTCCTTTATCATGATGCACACTTTCTTCATCATGATGCTCATTTTCTTCATCATGGTGCATATTTTCTTCATAATGATGCTCATTTTCTTCATCATGATGCATATTTTATTCATCATGATGCTCATTTTCTTCATCATGATGCATATTTCCTTCATCATAATGCTTATTTCCTTCGTCATGATGCTCATTTCCTCATCATGATTCTCATTTTCTTCATCATGATGCTCATTTTCTTCATCATGATCATATTTTTCTTCATCATGATGCATATTTTCTTAAAAATGATGAATATTTTCTTCATCATGATATTCATTTTCTTCATGATGATGCTCATTTTCTTCATTATGATGCACATTTTCTTCTTTATGATGCTCATTATCTTCATCATGATACATATTTTCTTCATCATGATGCACATTTCCTTTATCATGATGTTAATTTCCTTAATCATGATTCTCATTTTATTCATCATTTTGCATATTATTTTCATCTTGATGCTCATTTTCTTCATCATGATGCTCATTTTCTTCATCGTGATGCTCATTTCCTTCATCATGATGCTCATTTTCTTCATCGTGATGCATATTTTCTTCATCGTGATGCTTATTTTCTTAATCGTGATGCTCATTTTCTTAATCTTGATGCTCATTTTCTTCATCATGATGCTCATTTTCTACATCATGATGCTCGTTTTCTTCATCATGATGCTCGTTTTCTTCAACATGATGCTCATTTTCTTCAACATGATGCTCATTTTCTTCATCATGTTGCATATTTTCTTCATCATTATGCTTATTTCCTGCGTCATGACGCTCATTTTCTTCATCATGATGCATATTTTCTACATTATGATGCTCATTTTCTTCATCATGATGCATATTTTCTTAATAATGATGCATATTTTCTTCATCATGATGTTCATTTCCTTTATCATGATGCACATTTCCTTCATTATGATGTTTATATTCTTCATCATGATGCATATTTTCATCATCATGATGCTCATTTTCTTCATCATGATTCTCATTATCCTCATCATCTTGCTCGTTTCCTTCATCATGAAACTCATATTCTTCATGATGATGCTCATTTCCTTCATCATGATGCTCATTTTCTTCATCGTGATGCATATTTTCATCATCGTGATGCTCATTTTCTTAATCGTTATGCTCATTTTCTTAATCCTGATGCTCATTTTCTTCATCATGATGCATATTTTCTTCATCATGAAGCTCATTTACTCCATCATGATGCTCATTTTCTAGTCATGATTCTCATTTCCTTCATCATGATACATATTTTCTTCATCATGATGATCATTTTATACATCATGATGCATATTTTCTTCATTAAGGTGCTCTTTTTCTTCATCATGATGCTCATTTTCTTCATCATGATCATATTTTCTTCATCATGATGCATATTTCCTTAAACATGATGCATATTTTCTTTATCAAAATACTCATTTTCTTCATGATGATGCTCATTTTCTTCATCATGATGCACAATTTCTTCATCATGATGCTCATTTTCTTTATCATGATGCATATTTTTTTTCATCTTGATGCTCATTTTCTTCATCATGGTTCTCATTTTCTTCATCATGATGCTCATTTTCTTCATCATGATTCATATTTTCTTCATCATGATTCATATTTTCCTCATCATGATGATCAGTTTCTTCATCATGATGCTTATTTTCTTCATCATGATGCTCATTTTCTTCATCATGATGAATATTTCCTCATCATGATGCATATTTCATTAAACATGATGCATATTTTCTTCATCATGATGCTCATTTTCTTCATGATGATACTCATTTTCTTCATCATGATGCTCATTTCCTTTATCATGATGCACACTTTCTTCATCATGATGCTCATTTTCTTCATCATGGTGCATATTTTCTTCATAATGATGCTCATTTTCTTCATCATGATGCATATTTTATTCATCATGATGCTCATTTTCTTCATCATGATGCATATTTCCTTCATCATAATGCTTATTTCCTTCGTCATGATGCTCATTTCCTCATCATGATTCTCATTTTCTTCATCATGATACATATTTTCTTCATCATGATGCTCATTTTTTTCATCTGATGCATATTTTCTTCATTATGATGCTCATTTTCTTCATCATGATGCTCATTTTCTTCATCATGATCATATTTTCTTCATCATGATGCATATTTTCTTAAAAATGATGAATATTTTCTTCATCATGATATTCATTTTCTTCATGATGATGCTCATTTTCTTCATCATGATGCACATTTTCTTCTTTATGATGCTCATTATCTTCATCATGATCCTAATTTTTTCATCATGATGCACATTTCCTTTATCATGATGTTCATTTCCTTCATCATGATTCTCATTTTATTCATCATTTTGCATATTGTTTTCATCTTGATGCTCATTTTCTTCATCATGAGGCTCATTTTCTTCATCGTGATGCTCATTTCCTTCATCATGATGCTCATTTTATTCATCGTGATGCATATTTTCTTCATCGTGATGCTTATTTTCTTAATCGTGATGCTCATTTTCTTAATCTTGATGCTCATTTTCTTTATCATGATGCTCATTTTCTACATCATGATGCTCGTTTTCTTCATCATGATGCTCGTTTTCTTCAACATGATGCTCCTTTTCTTCAACATGTTGCTCATTTTCTTCATCATGTTGCATATTTTCTTCATCATTATGCTTATTTCCTGCGTCATGACGCTCATTTTCTTCATCATGATGCATATTTTCTACATTATGATGCTCATTTTCTTCATCATGATGCATATTTTCTTCATAATGATGCATATTTTCTTCATAATGATGCACATTTCCTTCATTATGATGTTTATATTCTTCATCATGATGCATATTTTCATCATCATGATGCATATTTTCTTCATCATGATGCTCATTTTCTTCATCATGATTCTCATTATCCTCATCATGTTGCTCGTTTCCTTCATCATGAAACTCATATTCTTCATGATGATGCTCATTTCCTTCATCATGATGCTCATTTTCTTCATCGTGATGCATATTTTCTTCATCGTGATGCTCATTTTCTTAATCGTTATGCTCATTTTCTTAATCGTGATGCTCATTTTTTTCATCATGATG
The DNA here is from genome assembly GCA_023678885.1 of Pogostemon cablin. NCBI lineage: Eukaryota > Viridiplantae > Streptophyta > Magnoliopsida > Lamiales > Lamiaceae > Pogostemon > Pogostemon cablin. The sequence goes on along the minus strand of JAHCLQ010000581.1, from coordinate 18,184 downwards.
CATATTTTCTTCATCATGAAGCTCATTTCCTCCATCATGATGCTCATTTTCTGGTCATGATTCTCATTTCCTTCATCATGATACATATTTTCTTCATCATGATGCATATTTTCGTCATTAAGGTGCTCATTTTCTTCGTCATGATGCTCATTTTCTTCATCATGATCATATTTTCTTCATCGTGATGCATATTTCCTTAAACATGATGCATATTTTCTTTATCATAATACTCATTTTCTTCATGATGATGCTCATTTTCTTCATCATGATTCACATTTTCTTCATCATGATGCTCATTTTCTTCATCATGATGCATATTTTTTTTCATCTTGATGCTCATTTTCTTCATCATGGTGCTCATTTTCTTCATCATGATGCTCATTTTCTTCATCATGATTCATATTTTCTTCATCATGATTCATATTTTCCTCATCATGATGATCAGTTTCTTCATCATGATGCTTATTTTCTTCATCATGATGCTCATTTTCTTCATCATGATGAATATTTCCTCATCATGATGCATATTTCATTAAACATGATGCATATTTTCTTCATCATGATGCTCATTTTCTTCATGATGATACTCATTTTCTTCATCATGATGCTCATTTCCTTTATCATGATACACACTTTCTTCATCATGATGCTCATTTTCTTCATCATGGTGCATATTTTCTTCATAATGATGCTCATTTTCTTCATCATGATGCATATTTTATTCATCATGATGCTCATTTTCTTCATCATGATGCATATTTCCTTCATCATAATGCTTATTTCCTTCGTCATGATGCTCATTTCCTCATCATGATTCTCATTTTCTTCATCATGATACATATTTTCTTCATCATGATGCTCATTTTTTTCATCTGATGCATATTTTCTTCATTATGATGCTCATTTTCTTCATCATGATGCTCATTTTCTTCATCATGATCATATTTTCTTCATCATGATGCATATTTTCTTAAAAATGATGAATATTTTCTTGATCATGATATTCATTTTCTTCATGATGATGCTCATTTTCTTCATCATGATGCACATTTTTTTCTTTATGATGCTCATTATCTTCATCATGATACATATTTTCTTCATCATGATGCACATTTCCTTTATCATGATGTTCATTTCCTTCTTCATGATTATCATTTTATTCATCATTTTGCATATTGTTTTCATCTTGATGCTCATTTTCTTCATCATGATGCTCATTTTCTACATCGTGATGCTCATTTCCTTCATCATGATGCTCATTTTATTCATCGTGATGCATATTTTATTCATCGTGATGCTTATTTTCTTAATCGTGATGCTCATTTTCTTAATCTTGATGCTCATTTTCTTCATCATGATGCTCATTTTCTACATCATGATGCTCGTTTTCTTCATCATGATGCTCGTTTTCTTCAACATGATGCTCCTTTTCTTCAAAATGTTGCTCATTTTCTTCATCATGTTGCATATTTTCTTCATCATTATGCTTATTTCCTGCGTCATGACGCTCATTTTCTTCATCATGATGCATATTTTCTACATTATGATGCTCATTTTCTTCATCATGATGCATATTTTCTTCATAATGATGCATATTTTCTTCATCATGATGCTCATTTCCTTTATCATGATGCACATTTCCTTCATTATGATGTTTATATTCTTCATCATGATGCATATTTTCATCATCATGATGCATATTTTCTTCATCATGATGCTCATTTTCTTCATCATGATTCTCATTATCCTCATCATGTTGCTCGTTTCCTTCATCATGAAACTCATATTCTTCATGATGATGCTCATTTCCTTCATCATGATGCTCATTTTCTTCATCGTGATGCATATTTTCTTCATCGTGATGCTCATTTTCTTAATCGTTATGCTCATTTTCTTAATCGTGATGCTCATTTTTTTCATCATGATGCATATTTTCTTCATCATGAAGCTCATTTCCTCCATCATGATGCTCATTTTCTCGTCATGATTCTTATTTCCTTCATCATTATACATATTTTCTTCATCATGATGATCATTTTATACATCATGATGCATATTTTCGTCATTAAGGTGCTCATTTTCTTCGTCATGATACTCATTTTCTTCATCATGATAATATTTTCTTCATCATGATGCATATTTCCTTAAACATGATGCATATTTTCTTTATCATAATACTCATTTTCTTCATGATGATGCTCATTTTCTTCATCATGATGCACATTTTCTTCATCATGATGCTCATTTTCTTCATCATGATGCATATTTTCTTCATCATGATGCACATTTCCTTCATCATGATGTTCATTTCCTTCATCATGATGCTCATTTCCTTTATCATGATTCTCATTTTATTCATCATGATGCATATTTTTTCATCTTGATGCTCATTTTCTTAATCATGAAGCTCATTTCCTTCATCATGATGCTCATTTTCTTTATCGTGATGCGTATTTTCTTCATCGTAATGCTCATTTACTTCATCGTGATGCTCATTTTCTTCATCGTGATGCTCATTTTTTTAATCGACATGCATATTTTCTTCATCATGATGCATATTTTCTTTATCGTGATGCTCATTTTCTACATCATGATGCTCATGTTCTTCATCATGTTGCTCGTTTTCTTCATCATGTTGCATATTTTCTTCATCATTATGCATATTTTTTGCATCATGACGCTCATTTTTCTCATCATGATGCATATTTTCTACATCATGATGCCCATATTCTTCATCATGATGCATATTTTCTTTATAATGATGCATATTTTCTTCATCATGATGCTCATTTCCTTTATCATGATGCTCATTTCCTTCATTATGATGCATATATTTTTCATCATGATGCATATTTTCTTCATCATGATGCATATTTTCTTCATCATGATGCTCATTTTCTTCATCATGATTCTCATTATCTTCATCATGATGCTCGTTTTCTTCATCATGAAGCTCATATTCTTCATGATGATGCTCATTTTCTTCATCATGATGCTCATTTCCTTTATCGTGATGCTCATTTTGTTCATCATTATACTCATTTTCTTCATTCTGGTGCTCATTTTCTTCATCATGATGCTCGTTTTCTTCATCATGATGCTCGTTTTTTTCATCAAGACGCTCGTTTTCTTCATCATGACGCTCGTTTTCTTCATCATGACGCTCGTTTTCTTCATCGTGACGCTCATTTTCATCATCATGATGCTCATTTCCTTCATTATGATGCTCATTTTCTTCATCGTGATGCATATTTTCTTCATCGTGATGCTCATTTTCTTAATCGTTATGCTCATTTTCTTAATCGTGATGCTCATTTTTTTCATCATGATGCATATTTTCTTCATCATGAAGCTCATTTCCTCCATCATGATGCTCATTTTCTCGTCATGATTCTCATTTCCTTCATCATGATACATATTTTCTTCATCATGATGATCATTTTATACATCATGATGCATATTTTCGTCATTAAGGTGCTCATTTTCTTCGTCATGATGCTCATTTTCTTCATCATGATCATATTTTCTTCATCATGATGCATATTTCCTTAAACATGATGCATATTTTCTTTATCATAATACTCATTTTCTTCATGATGATGCTCATTTTCTTCATCATGATGCACATTTTCTTCATCATGATGCTCATTTTCATCATCATGATGCATATTTTCTTCATCATGATGCGCATTTCCTTCATCATGATGTTCATTTCCTTCATCATGATGCTCATTTCCTTTATCATGATTCTCATTTTATTCATCATGACGCATATTTTTTCATCTTGACTCTCATTTTCTTCATCATGAAGCTCATTTCCTTCATCATGATGCTCATTTTCTTTATCGTGATGCATATTTTCTTCATCGTGATGCTAATTTACTTCATCGTGATGCTCATTTTCTTCATCGTGATGCTCATTTTTTTAATCGACATGCATATTTTCTACATCGTGATGCATATTTTCTTCATCGTGATGCTCCTTTTTTACATCATGATGCTCATTTTCTTCATCATGATGCTCGTTTTCTTCATCATGTTGCATATTTTCTTCATCATTATGCATATTTCTTGCATCATGACGCTCTTTTTTCTTATCATGATGCATATTTTCTACATCATGATGCTCATTTTCTCGTCATGATTCTCATTTCCTTCATCATTATACATATTTTCTTCATCATGATGATCATTTTATACATCATGATGCATATTTTCGTCATTAAGGTGCTCATTTTCTTCGTCATGATGCTCATTTTCTTCATCATGATAATATTTTCTTCATCATGATGCATAATTCCTTAAACATGATGCATATTTTCTTTATCATAATACTCATTTTCTTCATGATGATGCTCATTTTCTTCATCGTGATGCACATTTTCTTCATCATGATGCTCATTTTCTTCATCATGATGCATATTTTCTTCATCATGATGCACATTTCCTTCATCATGATGTTTATTTCCTTCATCATGATGCTCATTTCCTTTATCATGATTCTCATTTTATTCATCATGACGCATATTTTTTCATCTTGATGCTCATTTTCTTAATCATGAAGCTCATTTCCTTCATCATGATGCTCATTTTCTTTATCGTGATGCGTATTTTCTTCATCGTAATGCTCATTTACTTCATCGTGATGCTCATTTTCTTCATCGTGATGCTCATTTTTTTAATCGACATGCATATTTTCTTTATCGTGATGCTCATTTTCTACATCATGATGCTCATTTTCTTCATCATGTTGCTCGTTTTCTTCATCATGTTGCATATTTTCTTCATCATTATGCATATTTTTTGCATCATGACGCTCATTTTTCTCATCATGATGCATATTTTCTACATCATGATGCCCATATTCTTCATCATGATGCATATTTTCTTTATAATGATGCATATTTTCTTCATCATGATGCTCATTTCCTTTATCATGATGCTCATTTCCTTCATTATGATGCATATATTTTTCATCATGATGCATATTTTCTTCATCATGATGCATATTTTCTTCATCATGATGCTCATTTTCTTCATCATGATTCTCATTATCTTCATCATGATGCTCGTTTTCTTCATCATGAAGCTCATATTCTTCATGATGATGCTCATTTTCTTCATCATGATGCTCATTTCCTTTATCGTGATGCTCATTTTGTTCATCATTATACTCATTTTCTTCATTCTGGTGCTCATTTTCTTCATCATGATGCTCGTTTTCTTCATCATGATGCTCGTTTTTTTCATCAAGACGCTCGTTTTCTTCATCATGACGCTCATTTTCTTCATCATGACGCTCGTTTTCTTCATCGTGACGCTCATTTTCATCATCATGATGCTCATTTCCTTCATCATGATGCTCATTTTCTTCATCGTGATGCATATTTTCTTCATCGTGATGCTCATTTTCTTAATCGTTATGCTCATTTTCTTAATCGTGATGCTCATTTTTTTCATCATGATGCATATTTTCTTCATCATGAATCTCATTTCCTCCATCATGATGCTCATTTTCTCGTCATGATTCTCATTTCCTTCATCATGATACATATTTTCTTCATCATGATGATCATTTTATACATCATGATGCATATTTTCGTCATTAAGGTGCTCATTTTCTTCGTCATGATGCTCATTTTCTTCATCATGATGCATATTTCCTTAAACATGATGCATATTTTCTTTATCATAATACTCATTTTCTTCATGATGATGCTCATTTTCTTCATCATGATGCACATTTTCTTCATCATGATGCTCATTTTCATCATCATGATGCATATTTTCTTCATCATGATGCGCATTTCCTTCATCATGATGTTCATTTACTTCATCATGATGCTCATTTCCTTTATCATGATTCTCATTTTATTCATCATGACGCATATTTTTTCATCTTGACTCTCATTTTCTTCATCATGAAGCTCATTTCCTTCATCATGATGCTCATTTTCTTTATCGTGATGCATATTTTCTTCATCGTGATGCTAATTTACTTCATCGTGATGCTCATTTTCTTCATCGTGATGCTCATTTTTTTAATCGACATGCATATTTTCTACATCGTGATGCATATTTTCTTCATCGTGATGCTCATTTTTTACATCATGATGCTCATTTTCTTCATCATGATGCTCGTTTTCTTCATCATGTTGCATATTTTCTTCATCATTATGCATATTTCTTTCATCATGACGCTCTTTTTTCTTATCATGATGCATATTTTCTACATCATGATGCTCATTTTCTCGTCATGATTCTCATTTCCTTCATCATTATACATATTTTCTTCATCATGATGATCATTTTATACATCATGATGCATATTTTCGTCATTAAGGTGCTCATTTTCTTCGTCATGATGCTCATTTTCTTCATCATGATAATATTTTCTTCATCATGATGCATAATTCCTTAAACATGATGCATATTTTCTTTATCATAATACTCATTTTCTTCATGATGATGCTCATTTTCTTCATCATGATGCACATTTTCTTCATCATGATGCTCATTTTCTTCATCATGATGCATATTTTCTTCATCATGATGCACATTTCCTTCATCATGATGTTCATTTCCTTCATCATGATGCTCATTTCCTTTATCATGATTCTCATTTTATTCATCATGACGCATATTTTTTCATCTTGATGCTCATTTTCTTAATCATGAAGCTCATTTCCTTCATCATGATGCTCATTTTCTTTATCGTGATGCGTATTTTCTTCATCGTAATGCTCATTTACTTCATCGTGATGCTCATTTTCTTCATCGTGATGCTCATTTTTTTAATCGACATGCATATTTTCTTCATCATGATGCATATTTTCTTTATCGTGATGCTCATTTTCTACATCATGATGCTCATTTTCTTCATCATGTTGCTCGTTTTCTTCATCATGTTGCATATTTTCTTCATCATTATGCATATTTTTTGCATCATGACGCTCATTTTTCTCATCATGATGCATATTTTCTACATCATGATGCCCATATTCTTCATCATGATGCATATTTTCTTTATAATGATGCATATTTTCTTCATCATGATGCTCATTTCCTTTATCATGATGCTCATTTCCTTCATTATGATGCATATATTTTTCATCATGATGCATATTTTCTTCATCATGATGCATATTTTCTTCATCATGATGCTCATTTTCTTCATCATGATTCTCATTATCTTCATCATGATGCTCGTTTTCTTCATCATAAAGCTCATATTCTTCATGATGATGCTCATTTTCTTCATCATGATGCTCATTTCCTTTATCGTGATGCTCATTTTGTTCATCATTATACTCATTTTCTTCATTCTGGTGCTCATTTTCTTCATTATGATGCTCGTTTTCTTCATCATGATGCTCATTTTTTTCAACAAGACGCTCGTTTTCTTCATCATGACGCTCATTTTCTTCATCATGACGCTCGTTTTCTTCATCGTGACGCTCATTTTCATCATCATGATGCTCATTTCCTTCATCATGATGCTCATTTTCTTCATCGTGATGCATATTTTCTTCATCGTGATGCTCATTTTCTTAATCGTTATGCTCATTTTCTTAATCGTGATGCTCATTTTTTTCATCATGATGCATATTTTCTTCATCATGAATCTCATTTCCTCCATCATGATGCTCATTTTCTCGTCATGATTCTCATTTCCTTCATCATGATACATATTTTCTTCATCATGATGATCATTTTATACATCATGATGCATATTTTCGTCATTAAGGTGCTCATTTTCTTCGTCATGATGCTCATTTTCTTCATCATGATGCATATTTCCTTAAACATGATGCATATTTTCTTTATCATAATACTCATTTTCTTCATGATGATGCTCATTTTCTTCATCATGATGCACATTTTCTTCATCATGATGCTCATTTTCATCATCATGATGCATATTTTCTTCATCATGATGCGCATTTCCTTCATCATGATGTTCATTTCCTTCATCATGATGCTCATTTCCTTTATCATGATTCTCATTTTATTCATCATGACGCATATTTTTTCATCTTGACTCTCATTTTCTTCATCATGAAGCTCATTTCCTTCATCATGATGCTCATTTTCTTTATCGTGATGCATATTTTCTTCATCGTGATGCAAATTTACTTCATCGTGATGCTCATTTTCTTCATCGTGATGCTCATTTTTTTAATCGACATGCATATTTTCTACATCGTGATGCATATTTTCTTCATCGTGATGCTCATTTTTTACATCATGATGCTCATTTTCTTCATCATGATGCTCGTTTTCTTCATCATGTTGCATATTTTCTTCATCATTATGCATATTTCTTGCATCATGACGCTCTTTTTTCTTATCATGATGCATATTTTCTACATCATGATGCTCATTTTCTCGACATGATTCTCATTTCCTTCATCATTATACATATTTTCTTCATCATGATGATCATTTTATACATCATGATGCATATTTTCGTCATTAAGGTGCTCATTTTCTTCGTCATGATGCTCATTTTCTTCATCATGATAATATTTTCTTCATCATGATGCATAATTCCTTAAACATGATGCATATTTTCTTTATCATAATACTCATTTTCTTCATGATGATGCTCATTTTCTTCATCATGATGCACATTTTCTTCATCATGATGCTCATTTTCTTCATCATGATGCATATTTTCTTCATCATGATGCACATTTCCTTCATCATGATGTTCATTTCCTTCATCATGATGCTCATTTCCTTTATCATGATTCTCATTTTATTCATCATGACGCATATTTTTTCATCTTGATGCTCATTTTCTTAATCATGAAGCTCATTTCCTTCATCATGATGCTCATTTTCTTTATCGTGATGCGTATTTTCTTCATCGTAATGCTCATTTACTTCATCGTGATGCTCATTTTCTTCATCGTGATGCTCATTTTTTTAATCGACATGCATATTTTCTTCATCATGATGCATATTTTCTTTATCGTGATGCTCATTTTCTACATCATGATGCTCATTTTCTTCATCATGTTGCTCGTTTTCTTCATCATGTTGCATATTTTCTTCATCATTATGCATATTTTTTGCATCATGACGCTCATTTTTCTCATCATGATGCATATTTTCTACATCATGATGCCCATATTCTTCATCATGATGCATATTTTCTTTATAATGATGCATATTTTCTTCATCATGATGCTCATTTCCTTTATCATGATGCTCATTTCCTTCATTATGATGCATATATTTTTCATCATGATGCATATTTTCTTCATCATGATGCATATTTTCTTCATCATGATGCTCATTTTCTTCATCATGATTCTCATTATCTTCATCATGATGCTCGTTTTCTTCCTCATGAAGCTCATATTCTTCATGATGATGCTCATTTTCTTCATCATGATGCTCATTTCCTTTATCGTGATGCTCATTTTGTTCATCATTATACTCATTTTCTTCATTCTGGTGCTCATTTTCTTCATCATGATGCTCGTTTTCTTCATCATGATGCTCGTTTTTTTCATCAAGACGCTCGTTTTCTTCATCATGACGCTCATTTTCTTCATCATGACGCTCGTTTTCTTCATAGTGACGCTCATTTTCATCATCATGATGCTCATTTCCTTCATCATGATGCTCATTTTCTTCATCGTGATGCATATTTTCTTCATCGTGATGCTCATTTTCTTAATCGTTATGCTCATTTTCTTAATCGTGATGCTCATTTTTTTCATCATGATGCATATTTTCTTCATCATGAATCTCATTTCCTCCATCATGATGCTCATTTTCTCGTCATGATTCTCATTTCCTTCATCATGATACATATTTTCTTCATCATGATGATCATTTTATACATCATGATGCATATTTTCGTCATTAAGGTGCTCATTTTCTTCGTCATGATGCTCATTTTCTTCATCATGATGCATATTTCCTTAAACATGATGCATATTTTCTTTATCATAATACTCATTTTCTTCATGATGATGCTCATTTTCTTCATCATGATGCACATTTTCTTCATCATGATGCTCATTTTCATCATCATGATGCATATTTTCTTCATCATGATGCGCATTTCCTTCATCATGATGTTCATTTCCTTCATCATGATGCTCATTTCCTTTATCATGATTCTCATTTTATTCATCATGACGCATATTTTTTCATCTTGACTCTCATTTTCTTCATCATGAAGCTCATTTCCTTCATCATGATGCTCATTTTCTTTATCGTGATGCATATTTTCTTCATCGTGATGCTAATTTACTTCATCGTGATGCTTATTTTCTTCATCGTGATGCTCATTTTTTTAATCGACATGCATATTTTCTACATCGTGATGCATATTTTCTTCATCGTGATGCTCATTTTTTACATCATGATGCTCATTTTCTTCATCATGATGCTCGTTTTCTTCATCATGTTGCATATTTTCTTCATCATTATGCATATTTCTTGCATCATGACGCTCTTTTTTCTTATCATGATGCATATTTTCTACATCATGATGCTCATTTTCTCGTCATGATTCTCATTTCCTTCATCATTATACATATTTTCTTCATCATGATGATCATTTTATACATCATGATGCATATTTTCGTCATTAAGGTGCTCATTTTCTTCGTCATGATGCTCATTTTCTTCATCATGATAATATTTTCTTCATCATGATGCATAATTCCTTAAACATGATGCATATTTTCTTTATCATAATACTCATTTTCTTCATGATGATGCTCATTTTCTTCATCATGATGAACATTTTCTTCATCATGATGCTCATTTTCTTCATCATGATGCATATTTTCTTCATCATGATGCACATTTCCTTCATCATGATGTTCATTTCCTTCATCATGATGCTCATTTCCTTTATCATGATTCTCATTTTATTCATCATGACGCATATTTTTTCATCTTGATGCTCATTTTCTTATTCATGAAGCTCATTTCCTTCATCATGATGCTCATTTTCTTTATCGTGATGCGTATTTTCTTCATCGTAATGCTCATTTACTTCATCGTGATGCTCATTTTCTTCATCGTGATGCTCATTTTTTTAATCGACATGCATATTTTCTTCATCATGATGCATATTTTCTTTATCGTGATGCTCATTTTCTACATCATGATGCTCATTTTCTTCATCATGTTGCTCGTTTTCTTCATCATGTTGCATATTTTCTTCATCATTATGCATATTTTTTGCATCATGACGCTCATTTTTCTCATCATGATGCATATTTTCTACATCATGATGCCCATATTCTTCATCATGATGCATATTTTCTTTATAATGATGCATATTTTCTTCATCATGATGCTCATTTCCTTTATCATGATGCTCATTTCCTTCATTATGATGCATATATTTTTCATCATGATGCATATTTTCTTCATCATGATGCATATTTTCTTCATCATGATGCTCATTTTCTTCATCATGATTCTCATTATCTTCATCATGATGCTCGTTTTCTTCATCATGAAGCTCATATTCTTCATGATGATGCTCATTTTCTTCATCATGATGCTCATTTCCTTTATCGTGATGCTCATTTTGTTCATCATTATACTCATTTTCTTCATTCTGGTGCTCATTTTCTTCATCATGATGCTCGTTTTCTTCATCATGATGCTCGTTTTTTCATCAAGACGCTCGTTTTCTTCATCATGACGCTCGTTTTCTTCATCATGACGCTCGTTTTCTTCATCGTGACGCTCATTTTCATCATCATGATGCTCATTTCCTTCATCATGATGCTCATTTTCTTCATCGTGATGCATATTTTCTTCATCGTGATGCTCATTTTCTTAATCGTTATGCTCATTTTCTTAATCGTGATGCTCATTTTTTTCATCATGATGCATATTTTCTTCATCATGAATCTCATTTCCTCCATCATGATGCTCATTTTCTCGTCATGATTCTCATTTCCTTCATCATGATACATATTTTCTTCATCATGATGATCATTTTATACATCATGATGCATATTTTCGTCATTAAGGTGCTCATTTTCTTCGTCATGATGCTCATTTTCTTCATCATGATGCATATTTCCTTAAACATGATGCATATTTTCTTTATCATAATACTCATTTTCTTCATGATGATGCTCATTTTCTTCATCATGATGCACATTTTCTTCATCATGATGCTCATTTTCATCATCATGATGCATATTTTCTTCATCATGATGCGCATTTCCTTCATCATAATGTTCATTTCCTTCATCATGATGCTCACTTCCTTTATCATGATTCTCATTTTATTCATCATGACGCATATTTTTTCATCTTGACTCTCATTTTCTTCATCATGAAGCTCATTTCCTTCATCATGATGCTCATTTTCTTTATCGTGATGCATATTTTCTTCATCGTGATGCTAATTTACTTCATCGTGATGCTCATTTTCTTCATCGTGATGCTCATTTTTTTAATCGACATGCATATTTTCTACATCGTGATGCATATTTTCTTCATCGTGATGCTCATTTTTTACATCATGATGCTCATTTTCTTCATCATGATGCTCGTTTTCTTCATCATGTTGCATATTTTCTTCATCATTATGCATATTTCTTGCATCATGACGCTCTTTTTTCTTTTCATGATGCATATTTTCTACATCATGATGCTCATTTTCTCGTCATGATTCTCATTTCCTTCATCATTATACATATTTTCTTCATCATGATGATCATTTTATACATCATGATGCATATTTTCGTCATTAAGGTGCTCATTTTCTTCGTCATGATGCTCATTTTCTTCATCATGATAATATTTTCTTCATCATGATGCATAATTCCTTAAACATGATGCATATTTTCTTTATCATAATACTCATTTTCTTCATGATGATGCTCATTTTCTTCATCATGATGCACATTTTCTTCATCATGATGCTCATTTTCTTCATCATGATGCATATTTTCTTCATCATGATGCACATTTCCTTCATCATGATGTTCATTTCCTTCATCATGATGCTCATTTCCTTTATCATGATTCTCATTTTATTCATCATGACGCATATTTTTTCATCTTGATGCTCATTTTCTTAATCATGAAGCTCATTTCCTTCATCATGATGCTCATTTTCTTTATCGTGATGCGTATTTTCTTCATCGTAATGCTCATTTACTTCATCGTGATGCTCATTTTCTTCATCGTGATGCTCATTTTTTTAATCGACATGCATATTTTCTTCATCATGATGCATATTTTCTTTATCGTGATGCTCATTTTCTACATCATGATGCTCATTTTCTTCATCATGTTGCTCGTTTTCTTCATCATGTTGCATATTTTCTTCATCATTATGCATATTTTTTGCATCATGACGCTCATTTTTCTCATCATGATGCATATTTTCTACATCATGATGCCCATATTCTTCATCATGATGCATATTTTCTTTATAATGATGCATATTTTCTTCATCATGATGCTCATTTCCTTTATCATGATGCTCATTTCCTTCATTATGATGCATATATTTTTCATCATGATGCATATTTTCTTCATCATGATGCATATTTTCTTCATCATGATGCTCATTTTCTTCATCATGATTCTCATTATCTTCATCATGATGCTCGTTTTCTTCATCATGAAGCTCATATTCTTCATGATGATGCTCATTTTCTTCATCATGATGCTCATTTCCTTTATCGTGATGCTCATTTTGTTCATCATTATACTCATTTTCTTCATTCTGGTGCTCATTTTCTTCATCATGATGCTCGTTTTCTTCATCATGATGCTCGTTTTTTTCATCAAGACGCTCGTTTTCTTCATCATGACGCTCGTTTTCTTCATCATGATGCTCGTTTTCTTCATCGTGATGCTCATTTTCATCATCATGATGCTCATTTCCTTCATCATGATGCTCATTTTCTTCATCGTGATGCATATTTTCTTCATCGTGATGCTCATTTTCTTAATCGTTATGCTCATTTTCTTAATCGTGATGCTCATTTTTTTCATCATGATGCATATTTTCTTCATCATGAATCTCATTTCCTCCATCATGATGCTCATTTTCTCGTCATGATTCTCATTTCCTTCATCATGATACATATTTTCTTCATCATGATGATCATTTTATACATCATGATGCATATTTTCGTCATTAAGGTGCTCATTTTCTTCGTCATGATGCTCATTTTCTTCATCATGATGCATATTTCCTTAAACATGATGCATATTTTCTTTATCATAATACTCATTTTCTTCATGATGATGCTCATTTTCTTCATCATGATGCACATTTTCTTCATCATGATGCTCATTTTCATCATCATGATGCATATTTTCTTCATCATGATGCGCATTTCTTTCATCATGATGTTCATTTCCTTCATCATGATGCTCATTTCCTTTATCATGATTCTCATTTTATTCATCATGACGCATATTTTTTCATCTTGACTCTCATTTTCTTCATCATGAAGCTCATTTCCTTCATCATGATGCTCATTTTCTTTATCGTGATGCATATTTTCTTCATCGTGATGCTAATTTACTTCATCGTGATGCTCATTTTCTTCATCGTGATGCTCATTTTTTTAATCGACATGCATATTTTCTACATCGTGATGCATATTTTCTTCATCGTGATGCTCATTTTTTACATCATGATGCTCATTTTCTTCAACATGATGCTCGTTTTCTTCATCATGTTGCATATTTTCTTCATCATTATGCAAATTTCTTGCATCATGACGCTCTTTTTTCTTATCATGATGCATATTTTCTACATCATGATGCTCATTTTCTCGTCATGATTCTCATTTCCTTCATCATTATACATATTTTCTTCATCATGATGATCATTTTATACATCATGATGCATATTTTCGTCATTAAGGTGCTCATTTTCTTCGTCATGATGCTCATTTTCTTCATCATGATAATATTTTCTTCATCATGATGCATAATTCCTTAAACATGATGCATATTTTCTTTATCATAATACTCATTTTCTTCATGATGATGCTCATTTTATTCATCATGATGCACATTTTCTTCATCATGATGCTCATTTTCTTCATCATGATGCATATTTTCTTCATCATGATGCACATTTCCTTCATCATGATGTTCATTTCCTTCATCATGATGCTCATTTCCTTTATCATGATTCTCATTTTATTCATCATGACGCATATTTTTTCATCTTGATGCTCATTTTCTTAATCATGAAGCTCATTTCCTTCATCATGATGCTCATTTTCTTTATCGTGATGCGTATTTTCTTCATCGTAATGCTCATTTACTTCATCGTGATGCTCATTTTCTTCATCGTGATGCTCATTTTTTTAATCGACATGCATATTTTCTTCATCATGATGCATATTTTCTTTATCGTGATGCTCATTTTCTACATCATGATGCCCGTTTTCTTCATCATGTTGCTCGTTTTCTTCATCATGTTGCATATTTTCTTCATCATTATGCATATTTTTTGCATCATGACGCTCATTTTTCTCATCATGATGCATATTTTCTACATCATGATGCCCATATTCTTCATCATGATGCAATTTTCTTTATAATGATGCATATTTTCTTCATCATGATGCTCATTTCCTTTATCATGATGCTCATTTCCTTCATTATGATGCATATATTTTTCATCATGATGCATATTTTCTTCATCATGATGCATATTTTCTTCATCATGATGCTCATTTTCTTCATCATGATTCTCATTATCTTCATCATGATGCTCGTTTTCTTCATCATGAAGCTCATATTCTTCATGATGATGCTCATTTTCTTCATCATGATGCTCATTTCCTTTATCGTGATGCTCATTTTGTTCATCATTATACTCATTTTCTTCATTCTGGTGCTCATTTTCTTCATCATGATGCTCGTTTTCTTCATAATGATGCTCGTTTTTTTCATCAAGACGCTCATTTTCTTCATCATGACGCTCGTTTTCTTCATCATGACGCTCGTTTTCTTCATCGTGACGCTCATTTTCATCATCATGATGCTCATTTCCTTCATCATGATGCTCATTTTCTTCATCGTGATGCATATTTTCTTCATCGTGATGCTCATTTTCTTAATCGTTATGCTCATTTTCTTAATCGTGATGCTCATTTTTTTCATCATGATGCATATTTTCTTCATCATGAAGCTCATTTCCTCCATCATGATGCTCATTTTCTCGTCATGATTCTCATTTCCTTCATCATGATACATATTTTCTTCATCATGATGATCATTTTATACATCATGATGCATATTTTCGTCATTAAGGTGCTCATTTTCTTCGTCATGATGCTCATTTTCTTCATCATGATCATATTTTCTTCATCATGATGCATATTTCCTTAAACATGATGCATATTTTCTTTATCATAATACTCATTTTCTTCATGATGATGCTCATTTTCTTCATCATGATGCACATTTTCTTCATCATGATGCTCATTTTCATCATCATGATGCATATTTTCTTCATCATGATGCGCATTTCCTTCATCATGATGTTCATTTCCTTCATCATGATGCTCATTTCCTTTATCATGATTCTCATTTTATTCATCATGACGCATATTTTATCATCTTGACTCTCATTTTCTTCATCATGAAGCTCATTTCCTTCATCATGATGCTCATTTTCTTTATCGTGATGCATATTTTCTTCATCGTGATGCTAATTTACTTCATCGTGATGCTCATTTTCTTCATCGTGATGCTCATTTTTTTAATCGACATGCATATTTTCTACATCGTGATGCATATTTTCTTCATCGTGATGCTCATTTTTTACATCATGATGCTCATTTTCTTCATCATGATGCTCGTTTTCTTCATCATGTTGCATATTTTCTTCATCATTATGCATATTTCTTGCATCATGACGCTCTTTTTTCTTATCATGATGCATATTTTCTACATCATGATGCCCATTTTCTTCATCATGATGCACATTTTCTTTATAATGATGCATATTTTCTTCATCATGATGCTCATTTCCTTAATCATGATGCTCATTTCCTTCATTATGATGCATATATTCTTCATCATGATGCATATTTTCTTCATCATGATGCTCATTTTCTTCATCATGATTCTCATTATCTTCATCATGATGCTCGTTTCTTCATCATGAAGCTCATATTCTTCATGATGATGCTCATTTTGTTCATCATGATGCTCATTTCCTTTATCGTGATGCTCATTTTGTTCATAATTATACTCATTTTCTTCATTCTGGTGCATATTTTTTTCATCATGACGCTTATTTTCTTCATCATGATGCTCATTTTCTTCATCATGATGCTCGTTTTCATCATCATGATGCTCGTTTCATTCATCAAGACGCTCGTTTTCTTCATCATGACGCTCGTTTTCTTCATCATGACACTCATTTTCTTCATCGTGATGCTCATTTTCTTCATCATGATGCTCATTTTCTTAATCATGATGCTCATTTTTTTTATCATGACACTCATTTTTTTAATCACGTTGCACATTTCCTTCATCATGATGCTCATTTCCTTCATCATGCTCATTTCCTTCATCATGATGCACATTTTCTTCATCGTGATGCATATTTTCTTCATCGTTATGCTCATTTTCTGCATCGTTATGCTCATTTTTTTCATCGTGATGCTCATTTTCTTCATAATGATGCATATTTTCTATATGATGATGCTCATTTTCTTCATCATGATGCATATTTTCTTCATCATGATGCTTATTTTATTCATCATGATGCTAATTTTCTACATCATGATGCTCATTTTCTTCATCATGATGCTCATTTCCTTCATCATGATGTTCATTTCCTTCATCATGATGCTCATTTTCTTCATTATGATACATATTTTCTTCATCCTGATGTATATTTTCTTAATCCAGATGCACATTTTTCTTCATCGTGATGCTCATTTGCTTCATCGTGAGGCTCACTTCATCATGATGCATATTTTCTTAATCATAATGCATATTTTCTTCATTAAGACGCCCATTTCCTTCATCATGATGCTCATGTTCTTCATCATGATGTAAATTTTCTTCATCATGATGCATATTTTCTTCATCATGATGCTCCTTTTCTTCAATATGATGCTCATTTCCTTCATCATGATGCTCATTTCCAACATCATAATGCTCATTTTCTTCATCATGATGCTCATTT
>JAHCLQ010000580.1:0-46445 GCA_023678885.1 Pogostemon cablin | reverse complement strand
TTTTCTTCAATATGATTCTTATTTTCTTCATCATGATACACATTTTCTTCATCATGAAGCTCATTTTCTTCATCATGATGTTAATTCCTTCATCATGATGCTCATTTTCTTCATCATGATGCATATTTTCTTCATCTTGATGCATATTTCTTCATCCCGATGCACATTTTCTTCATCGTGATGCTCATTTTCATCATCTTGATGCATATTTCCTTAATCATGATGCATATTTTCTTCATTAAGATGCTCATTTCCTTCATCATGATGCTCATTTTCTTCATCATGATGCGTATTTTCTTCATAATGATGTTCATTCTTTATAATGATGTTCATTTTCTTCATCATGTTGCTCATTTTCAACAACATGATGCACATTTTCTTCATCGTGATGCTATTTTCTTCATCATGATGTATATTTTTTTCATCATGATGCTCATTTTCTTAATCATGATGATCATTTTATTCATCATGATGTATATTTTCTTCATCATGATGCATATATTCTTCATCATGATGATCATTTTCATCATTGTGATGCTCATTTCTTCATCGTGATGCATATTTTATTCATCATGATGCTCATTTCTTCATCATGATGCATATTTTTCTCATCATGATGCATATTTCCATAAACATAATCCATATTTTCTCCATCATGATGCTCATTTTCTTCATGATGATACTCATTTTCTTCATCATGATGCTCATTTCCTTCATCATGATGCACATTTTCTTCATCATGATGCTCATTTTCTTCATCATGGTGCATATTTTCTTCATAATGATGATCATTTTCTTCATCATAATGCATATTTTCTTTATCATGATGCTCATTTTCTTCATCATGATGCACATTTCCTTCATCATGATGCTCATTTTATTCATCATTTTGCATATTTTTTTCATCTTGATGCTCATTTTCTTCATCATGATGCTCATTTTCTTCATCGTGATGCATATTTTTTCATCGTGACTCATTTTCTTAATCGTGATGCTCATTTTCTTAATCGTGATGCTCATTTTCTTCATCATGATGCATATTTTTTTCATCATGAAGCTCATTTCCTTCTTCATGATTCTCATTTTCTCATCATGATTCTCATTTCCTTCATCATGATACATATTTTCTTCATCATGATGCTCATTTTATACATCATGATGCATATTTTCTTCATTAAGATGTTCATTTTTTTCATAATGATCATATTTTCTACATCATGATGCATATTTCCTTAAACACGATGCATATTATCTTTATCATAATACTCATTTTCTTCATGATGATGCTCATTTTCTTCATCATGATGCACATTTTCTTCATCATGATGGTCATTTTCTTTATCATGAAGCATATTTTCTTCATCATGATACGCATTTCTTTCATATGATGTTCATTTCCTTCATCATGATGCTCATTTCTTATGATGCTCATTTTATTCATCATGACGCATATTTTTTTTATCTTGATGCTCATTTTCTTTATCATGATGCTCATTTCTTTTATCATGATGCTCATTCTCTTTATCGTGATGCATATTTTCTTCATCGTGATGCTCATTTTCTTCATCGTGATGCTCATTTTCTTCATCGTGATACTCATTTTCTTAATCGACATGCATATTTTCTTCATCGTGATGCATATTTTCTTCATCATGATGCTCATTTTTTCATCGTGATGCTCATTTTCCTTTATCATGATACTCATTTTCTTCATTCTGATGCATATTTTCTTCATCTTGATGCTCATTTTCTTCATCTTGATGCTCATTTTCTTCATCGTGATGCATATTTTTTTCTTCATCATGATGCATATTTTCTTAAACAAGATGCATATTTTCTTCATCATGATGCTCATTTTCTTCATCATTATGCATATTTTCTTCAATATGATTCATATTTTCTTCATCATGATACACATTTTCTTCATCATGATGCTCATTTTCTTCATCATGATGTTAATTTCCTTCATCATGATGCTCATTTTCTTCATCATGATGCATATTTTCTTCATCCTGATGCATATTTCTTCATCCCGATGCACATATTCTCCATCGTGATGCTCATTTTCTACATCTTGATGCATATTTCCTTAATCATGATGCATATTTTCTTCATTAAGATGCTCATTTCCTTCATCATGATGTTCATTTTATTCATCATGATGCGTATTTTCTTCATAATGATGTTCATTCTCTTTATCATGATGTTCATTTTCTTCATCATGTTGCTCATTTTCAACAACATGATGCACATTTTCTTCATCGTGATGCTATTTTCTTCATCATGATGTATATTTTTTTCATCATGATGCTCATTTTTTTAATCATGATGATCATTTTATTCATCATGATGTATATTTTCTTCATCATGATGCATATATTCTTCATCATGATGATCATTTTCATCATTGTGATGCTCATTTCTTTATCGTGATGCATATTTTCTTCATCATGATGCTCATTTCTTCATCATGATGCATATTTTTCTCATCATGATGCATATTTCCTTAAACATGATGCATATTTTCTCCATCATGATGCTCATTTTCTTCATGATGATACTCATTTTCTTCATCATGATGCTCATTTCCTTCATCATGATGCACATTTTCTTCATCATGATGCTCATTTTCTTCATCATGGTGCAATTTTTCTTCATAATGATAATCATTTTCTTCATCATAATGCATATTTTCTTTATCATGATGCTCATTTTCTTCATCATGATGCATATTTTCTTCATCATTATGCTCATTTCCTTCATCATGATGCTCATTTCCTTCATCATGATACATATTTTCTTCATCATGATGCTCATTTTTTTCATCATGATGCATATTTTCTTCATTATGAGGCTCATTTTCTTCATCATGATCATATTTTCTTCATCATGAAGCATATTTCCTTAAAAATGATGAATATTTTCTTCATCATGATACTCATTTTCTTTATGATGATGCTCATTTTCTTCATCATGATGCACATTTTCTACTTCATGATGCTCATTTTCTTCATCATGATACATATTTTCTTCATCATGATGCACATTTCCTTTATCATGGTGTTCATTTCTTTCATCATGATGCTCATTTTATTCATCATTTTGCATATTTTTTTCATCTTGATGCTCATTTTCTTCATCATGATGCTCATTTCTTTCATCATGATGCTCATTTTCTTCATCGTGATGCATAATTTTTTCATCGTGACTCATTTTCTTAATCGTGATGCTCATTTTCTTAATCGTGATGCTCATTTTCTTCATCATGATGCATATTTTTTTCATCATGATGCTCATTTCCTTCATCATGATTCTCATTTTCTCATCATGATTCTCATTTCCTTCATCATGATACATATTTTCTTCATCATGATGCTCATTTTATACATCATGATGCATATTTTCTTCATTAAGATGCTCATTTTTTTCATAATGATCATATTTTCTACATCATGATGCATATTTCCTTAAACACGATGCATATTTTCTTTATCATAATTCTCATTTTCTTCATGATGATGCTCATTTTCATCATCATGATGCACATTTTCTTCATCATGATGGTCATTTTCTTTATCATGAAGCATATTTTCTTCATCATGATACACATTTCTTTCATATGATGTTCATTTCCTTCATCATGATGCTCATTTCTCATGATGCTCATTTTATTCATCATGACGCATATTTTTTTTATCTTGATGTTCATTTTCTTCATCATGATGCTCATTTCTTTTATCATGATGCTCATTCTCTTTATCGTGATGCATATTTTCTTCATCGTGATGCTCATTTTCTTCATCGTGATGCTCATTTTCTTCATCGTGATACTCATTTTCTTAATCGACATCCATATTTTCTTCATCGTGATGCATATTTTCTTCATCATGATGCTCATTTTCTCATCGTGATGCTCATTTTCCTTTATCATGATACTCATTTTCTTCATTCTGATGCATATTTTCTTCATCTTGATGCTCATTTTCTTCATCTTGATGCTCATTTTCTTCATCGTGATGCATATTTTTTTCTTCATCATGATGCATATTTTCTTAAACAAGATGCATATTTTCTTCATCATGATGCTCATTTTCTTCATCATTATGTATATTTTCTTCAATATGATTCATATTTTCTTCATCATGATACACATTTTCTTCATCATGATGCTCATTTTATTCATCATGATGTTAATTTCCTTCATCATGATGCTCATTTTCTTCATCATGATGCATATTTTCTTCATCCTGATGCATATTTCTTCATCCCGATGCACATTTTCTCCATCGTGATGCTCATTTTCTTCATCTTGATGCATATTTCCTTAATCATGATGCATATTTTCTTCATTAAGATGCTCATTTCCTTCATCATGATGTTCAATTAATTCATCATGATGCGTATTTTCTTCATAATGATGTTCATTCTCTTTATCATGATGTTCATTTTCTTCATCATGTTGCTCATTTTCAACAACATGATGCACATTTTCTTCATCTTGGTGCTATTTTCTTCATCATGATGTATATTTTTTTCATCATGATGCTCATGTTTTTAATCATGATGATCATTTTATTCATCATGATGTATATTTTCTTCATCATGATGCATATATTCTTCATCATGATGATCATTTTCATCATTGTGATGCTCAATTCTTTATCGTGATGCATATTTTCTTCATCATGATGCTCATTTCTTCATCATGATGCATATTTTTCTCATCATGATGCATATTTCCTTAAACATGATGCATATTTTCTCCATCATGATGCTCATTTTCTTCATGATGATACTCATTTTCTTCATCATGATGCTCATTTCCTTCATCATGATGCACATTTTCTTCATCATGATGCTCATTTTCTTCATCATGGTGCATATTTTCTTCATAATGATAATCATTTTCTTCATCATAATGCATATTTTCTTTATCATGATGCTCATTTTCTTCATCATGATGCATATTTTCTTCATCATTATGCTCATTTCCTTCATCATGATGCTCATTTCCTTCATCATGATACATATTTTCTTCATCATGATGCTCATTTTTTTCATCATGATGCATATTTTCTTCATTATGAGGCTCATTTTCTTCATCATGATCATATTTTCTTCATCATGAAGCATATTTCCTTAAAAATGATGAATATTTTCTTCATCATGATACTCATTTTCTTTATGATGATGCTCATTTTCTTCATCATGATGCACATTTTCTACTTCATGATGCTCATTTTCTTCATCATGATACATATTTTCTTCATCATGATGCACATTTCCTTTATCATGGTGTTCATTTCTTTCATCATGATGCTCATTTTATTCATCATTTTGCATATTTTTTTCATCTTGATGCTCATTTTCTTCATCATGATGCTCATTTCTTTCATCATGATGCTCATTTTCTTCATCGTGATGCATAATTTTTTCATCGTGACTCATTTTCTTAATCGTGATGCTCATTTTCTTAATCGTGATGCTCATTTTCTTCATCATGATGCATATTTTTTTCATCATGATGCTCATTTCCTTCATCATGATTCTCATTTTCTCATCATGATTCTCATTTCCTTCATCATGATACATATTTTCTTCATCATGATGCTCATTTTATACATCATGATGCATATTTTCTTCATTAAGATGCTCATTTTTTTCATAATGATCATATTTTCTACATCATGATGCATATTTCCTTAAACACGATGCATATTTTCTTTATCATAATTCTCATTTTCTTCATCATGATGCTCATTTTCTTCATCATGATGCACATTTTCTTCATCATGATGGTCATTTTCTTTATCATGAAGCATATTTTCTTCATCATGATACACATTTCTTTCATATGATGTTCATTTCCTTCATCATGATGCTCATTTCTCATGATGCTCATTTTATTCATCATGACGCATATTTTTTTTATCTTGATGCTCATTTTCTTCATCATGATGCTCATTTCTTTTATCATGATGCTCATTCTCTTTATCGTGATGCATATTTTCTTCATCGTGATGCTCATTTTCTTCATCGTGATGCTCATTTTCTTCATCGTGATACTCATTTTCTTAATCGACATCCATATTTTCTTCATCGTGATGCATATTTTCTTCATCATGATGCTCATTTTTTCATCGTGATGCTCATTTTCCTTTATCATGATACTCATTTTCTTCATTCTGATGCATATTTTCTTCATCTTGATGCTCATTTTCTTCATCTTGATGCTCATTTTCTTCATCGTGATGCATATTTTTTTCTTCAACATGATGCATATTTTCTTAAACAAGATGCATATTTTCTTCATCATGATACTCATTTTCTTCATCATTATGCATATTTTCTTCAATATGATTCATATTTTCTTCATCATGATACACATTTTCTTCATCATGATGCTCATTTTCTTCATCATGATGTTAATTTCCTTCATCATGATGCTCATTTTCTTCATCATGATGCATATTTTCTTCATCCTGATGCATATTTCTTCATCCCGATGCACATTTTCTCCATCGTGATGCTCATTTTCTTCATCTTGATGCATATTTCCTTAATCATGATGCATATTTTCTTCATTAAGATGCTCATTTCCTTCATCATGATGTTCATTTTATTCATCATGATGCGTATTTTCTTCATAATGATGTTCATTCTCTTTATCATGATGTTCATTTTCTTCATCATGTTGCTCATTTTCAACAACATGATGCACATTTTCTTCATCGTGATGCTATTTTCTTCATCATGATGTATATTTTTTTCATCATGATGCTCATTTTTTTAATCATGATGATCATTTTATTCATCATGATGTATATTTTCTTCATCATGATGCATATATTCTTCATCATGATGATCATTTTCATCATTGTGATGCTCATTTCTTTATCGTGATGCATATTTTCTTCATCATGATGCTCATTTCTTCATCATGATGCATATTTTTCTCATCATGATGCATATTTCCTTAAACATGATGCATATTTTCTCCATCATGATGCTCATTTTCTTCATGATGATACTCATTTTCTTCATCATGATGCTCATTTCCTTCATCATGATGCATATTTTCTTCATCATGATGCTCATTTTCTTCATCATGGTGCATATTTTCTTCATAATGATGATCATTTTCTTCATCATAATGCATATTTTCTTTATCATGATGCTCATTTTCTTCATCATGATTCATATTTTCTTCATCATTATGCTCATTTCCTTCATCATGATGCTCATTTCCTTCATCATGATACATATTTTCTTCATCATGACGCTCATTTTTTTTATCATGATGCATATTTTCTTCATTATGATGCTCATTTTCTTCATCATGATCATATTTTCTTCATCATGAAGCATATTTCCTTAAAAATGATGAATATTTTCTTCATCATGATACTCATTTTCTTTATGATGATGCTCATTTTCTTCATCATGATGCACATTTTCTACTTCATGATGCTCATTTTCTTCATCATGATGCATATTTTTTTCATCATGAAGCTCATTTCCTTCATCATGATTCTCATTTTCTCATCATGATTCTCATTTCCTTCATCATGATACATATTTTCTTCATCATGATGCTCATTTTTTTCATCATGATGCATATTTTCTTCATTATGATGCTCATTTTCTTCATCATGATCATATTTTCTTCATCATGAAGCATATTTCCTTAAAAATGATGAATATTTTCATCATCATGATACTCATTTTCTTTATGATGATGCTCATTTTCTTCATCATGATGCACATTTTCTACTTCATGACGCTCATTTTTTTCATCATGATACATATTTTCTTCATCATGATGCACATTTCCTTTATCATGGTGTTCATTTCTTTCATCATGATGCTCATTTTATTCATCATTTTGCATATTTTTTTCATCTTGATGCTCATTTTCTTCATCATGATGCTCATTTCTTTCATCATGATGCTCATTTTCTTCATCGTGATGCATAATTTTTTCATCGTGACTCATTTTCTTAATCGTGATGCTCATTTTCTTCATCATGATGCATATTTTTTTCATCATGAAGCTCTTTTTCTTCATCATGATTCTCATTTTCTCATCATGATTCTCATTTCCTTCATCATGATACATATTTTCTTCATCATGATGCTCATTTTATACATCATGATGCATATTTTCTTCATTAAGATGCTCATTTTTTTCATAATGATCATATTTTCTACATCATGATGCATATTTCCTTAAACACGATGCATATTTTCTTTATCATAATACTCATTTTCTTCATGATGATGCTCATTTTCTTCATCATGATGCACATTTTCTTCATCATGATGGTCATTTTCTTTATCATGAAGCATATTTTCTTCATCATGATACACATTTCTTTCATATGATGTTCATTTCCTTCATCATGATGCTCATTTCTCATGATGCTCATTTTATTCATCATGACGCATATTTTTTTTATCTTGATTCTCATTTTCTTCATCATGATGCTCATTTCTTTTATCATGATGCTCATTCTCTTTATCGTGATGCATATTTTCTTCATCGTGATGCTCATTTTCTTCATCGTGATGCTCATTTTCTTCATCGTGATACTCATTTTCTTAATCGACATGCATATTTTCTTCATCGTGATGCATATTTTCTTCATCATGATGCTCATTTTTTCATCGTGATGCTCATTTTCCTTTATCATGATACTCATTTTCTTCATTCTGATGCATATTTTCTTCATCTTGATGCTCATTTTCTTCATCTTGATGCTCATTTTCTTCATCGTGATGCATATTTTTTTCTTCATCATGATGCATATTTTCTTAAACAAGATGCATATTTTCTTCATCATGATGCTCATTTTCTTCATCATTATGGATATTTTCTTCAATATGATTCATATTTTCTTCATCATGATACACATTTTCTTCATCATGATGCTCATTTTCTTCATCATGATGTTAATTTCCTTCATCATGATGCTCATTTTCTTCATCATGATGCATATTTTCTTCATCCTGATGCATATTTCTTCATCCCGATGCACATTTTCTCCATCGTGATGCTCATTTTCTTCATCTTGATGCATATTTCCTTAATCATGATGCATATTTTCTTCATTAAGATGCTCATTTCCTTCATCATGATGTTCATTTTATTCATCATGATGCGTATTTTCTTCATAATGATGTTCATTCTCTTTATCATGATGTTCATTTTCTTCATCATGTTGCTCATTTTCAACAACATGATGCACATTTTCTTCATCGTGATGCTATTTTCTTCATCATGATGTATATTTTTTTCATCATGATGCTCATTTTTTTAATCATGATGATCATTTTATTCATCATGATGTATATTTTCTTCATCATGATGCATATATTCTTCATCATGATGATCATTTTCATCATTGTGATGCTCATTTCTTTATCGTGATGCATATTTTCTTCATCATGATGCTCATTTCTTCATCATGATGCATATTTTTCTCATCATGATGCATATTTCCTTAAACATGATGCATATTTTCTCCATCATGATGCTCATTTTCTTCATGATGATACTCATTTTCTTCATCATGATGCTCATTTCCTTCATCATGATGCACATTTTCTTCACCATCTTCATCATAATGCATATTTTCTTTATCATGATGCTCATTTTCTTCATCATGATGCATATTTTCTTCATCATTATGCTCATTTCCTTCATCATGATGCTCATTTCCTTCATCATGATACATATTTTCTTCATCATGATGCTCATTTTTTTTATCATGATGCATATTTTCTTCATTATGATGCTCATTTTCTTCATCATGATCATATTTTTTCATCATGAAGCATATTTCCTTAAAAATGATGAATATTTTCTTCATCATGATACTCATTTTCTTTATGATGATGCTCATTTTCTTCATCATGATGCACATTTTCTACTTCATGATGCTCATTTTCTTCATCATGATGCATATTTTTTTCATCATGAAGCTCATTTCCTTCATCATGATTCTCATTTTCTCATCATGATTCTCATTTCCTTCATCATGATACATATTTTCTTCATCATGATGCTCATTTTTTCATCATGATGCATATTTTCTTCATTATGATGCTCATTTTCTTCATCATGATCATATTTTCTTCATCATGAAGCATATTTCCTTAAAAATGATGAATATTTTCTTCATCATGATACTCATTTTCTTTATGATGATGCTCATTTTCTTCATCATGATGCACATTTTCTACTTCATGATGCTCATTTTTTTCATCATGATACATATTTTCTTCATCATGATGCACATTTCCTTTATCATGGTGTTCATTTCTTTCATCATGATGCTCATTTTATTCATCATTTTGCATATTTTTTTCATCTTGATGCTCATTTTCTTCATCATGATGCTCATTTCTTTCATCATGATGCTCATTTTCTTCATCGTGATGCATAATTTTTTCATCGTGACTCATTTTCTTAATCGTGATGCTCATTTTCTTCATCATGATGCATATTTTTTTCATCATGAAGCTCATTTTCTTCATCATGATTCTCATTTTCTCATCATGATTCTCATTTCCTTCATCATGATACATATTTTCTTCATCATGATGCTCATTTTATACATCATGATGCATATTTTCTTCATTAAGATGCTCATTTTTTTCATAATGATCATATTTTCTACATCATGATGCATATTTCCTTAAACACGATGCATATTTTCTTTATCATAATACTCATTTTCTTCATGATGATGCTCATTTTCTTCATCATGATGCAAATTTTCTTCATCATGATGGTCATTTTCTTCAATATGAAGCATATTTTCTTCATCATGATACACATTTCTTTCATCATGATGTTCATTTCCTTCATCATGATGCTCATTTCTCATGATGCTCATTTTATTCATCATGACGCATATTTTTTTATCTTGATGCTCATTTTCTTCATCATGATGCTCATTTCTTTTATCATGATGCTCATTTTCTTTATCGTGATGCATATTTTCTTCATCGTGATGCTCATTTTCTTCATCGTGATGCTCATTTTCTTCATCGTGATACTCATTTTCTTAATCGACATGCATTTTTTCTTCGTCATGATGCATATTTTCTTCATCGTGATGCTCATTTTTTCATCGTGATGCTCATTTTCCTTTATCATGATACTCATTTTCTTCATTCTAATGCATATTTTCTTCATCTTGATGCTCATTTTCTTCATCTTGATGCTCATTTTCTTCATCGTGATGCATATTTTTTTCTTCATCATGATGCATATTTTCTTAAACAAGATGCATATTTTCTTCATCATGATGCTCATTTTCTTCATCATTATGCATATTTTCTTCAATATGATTCATATTTTCTTCATCATGATACACATTTTCTTCATCATGATGCTCATTTTCTTCATCATGATGTTAATTTCCTTCATCATGATGCTCATTTTCTTCATCATGATGCATATTTTCTTCATCCTGATGCATATTTCTTCATCCCGATGCACTTTTTCTCCATCGTGATGCTCATTTTCTTCATCTTGATGCATATTTCCTTAATCATGATGCATATTTTCTTCATTAAGATGCTCATTTCCTTCATCATGATGCTCATTTTATTCATCATGATGCGTGTTTTCTTCATAATGATGTTCATTCTCTTTATCATGATGTTCATTTTCTTCATCATGTTGCTCATTTTCAACAACATGATGCACATTTTCTTCATCGTGATGCTATTTTCTTCATCATGATGTATATTTTTTTCATCATGATGCTCATTTTCTTAATCATGATGATCATTTTATTCATCATGATGTATATTTTCTTCATCATGATGCATATATTCTTCATCATGATGATCATTTTCATCATTGTGATGCTCATTTCTTTATCGTGATGCATATTTTCTTCATCATGATGCATATTTTTCTCATCATGATGCATATTTCCTTAAACATGATGCATATTTTCTCCATCATGATGCTCATTTTCTTCATGATGATATTCATTTTCTTCATCATGATGCTCATTTCCTTCATCATGATGCACATTTTCTTCATCATGATGCTCATTTTCTTCATCATGGTCATATTTTCTTCATAATGATGATCATTTTCTTCATCATAATGCATATTTTCTTTATCATGATGCTCATTTTCTTCATCATGATGCATATTTTCTTCATCATTATGCTCATTTCCTTCATCATGATGCTCATTTCCTTCATCATGATACATATTTTCTTCATCATGATGCTCATTTTTTTAATCATGATGCATATTTTCTTCATTATGATGCTCATTTTCTTCATTATGATCATATTTTCTTCATCATGATGCATATTTCCTTAAAAATGATGAATATTTTATTCATCGTGATATTCATTTTCTTTATGATGATGCTCATTTTCTTCATCATGATGCACATTTTCTTCTTCATGATGCTCATTTTCTTCATCATGATACATATTTTCTTCATCATGATGCACATTTCCTGTGTTCATTTCCTTCATCATGATGCTCATTTTATTCATCATTTTGCATATTTTTTTCATCTTGATTCTCATTTTCTCATCATGATTCTCATTTCCTTCATCATGATACATATTTTCTTCATCATGATGCTCATTTTATACATCATGATGCATATTTTCTTCATTAAGATGCTCATTTTTTTCATCATGATCATATTTTCTACATCATGATGCATATTTCCTTAAACACGATGCATATTTTCTTTATCATAATACTCATTTTCTTCATGATGATGCTCAATTTCTTCATCATGATGCACATTATCTTCATCATGATGGTCATTTTCTTCATCATGATGCATATTTTCTTCATCATGATACACATTTCTTTCATCATGATGTTCATTTCCTTCATCATGATGCTCATTTCTCATGATGCTCATTTTATTCATCATGACGCATATTTTTTCATCTTGATGCTTATTTTCTTTATCATGATGCTCATTTCTTTTATCATGATGCTCATTTTCTTTATCGTGATACATATTTTCTTCATCGTGATGCTCATTTTCTTCATCGTGATGCTCATTTTCTTCATCGTGATACTCATTTTCTTAATCGACATGCATATTTTCTTCATCGTGATGCATATTTTCTTCATCGTGATGCTCATTTTTTCATCGTGATGCTCATTTTCCTTTATCATGATGCTCGTATTCTTCATCATGATGCTAATTTTCTTCATCATGATGCATATTTTCTTCATCATGATGCTCATTTTCTTCATCATGATGCTCGTATTATACATCATGATGCTCATTTTCTTCATCATGATGCACGTTTTCTTCATCATGATGCTCATTTTCTTCAACATGATGCTCATTTTCTTTATCATGATGCTCATTTTCTTCATCATGATGCTCATTTTCTTAATAATGATGCTCATTTTTTTAATCATGATGCCCATTTTTTTAATCATGTTGCACATTTCCTTCATCATGATGCTCATTTCCTACATCATGATGCATATTTTCTTCATCGCGATGCATATTTTCTTCATCGTGATGCTCATTTTCTGCATCGTGATAATCATTTTCTTCATCGTGATACTTATTTTCTTCATCATGATGCATATTTTTCATGATGATGCTCATTTTCTTCTTCATGATGCTCATTTTTTTCATCATGATGCATATTTTCTTCATCATGATGATCATTTTCTTCATCATGATGCTCATTTTCTTCATCATCATGCCCATTTTCTTCATCGTCATGCATATTTTCCACATCATGATGCATATTTCCTTAAACATGATGCATATTTTCTTCATCATGATGCTCATTTTCTTCATGATAATACTCATTTTCTTCATCATGATGCTCATTTTCTTCATCACGATGCATATTTCCTTCATCATGATGCTCATTTTTACGTCATGATGCACATTTTTCATCATGATGCATATTTTCTTCATCATGACGCATATTTTCTTCATCATGATGCATATTTTCTTCATCATGATGCTCATTTTCTTCATCATGATGCTCATTTTCTTCATCATGATGCAAATTTTCATCTTCATGATGAATATTTTTTTCATCATGTTGCTCATTTTCTTCATCATGATGCTCTTTTTCTTCATCATGATACATATTTTCTTCAACATGATGCTCATTTTCTTCATCATAATGCTTATTTACAATATCATGATGCTCATTTTCTTCATCATGGTTCATATTTTCTTCATAATGATACTCATTTTCTTCATCATGATGCATATTTTCTAAATTATGATGCTCATTTTTTCATCATGATGCATATTTTCTTCATTATGATGCTCATTTTCTTCATCGTGATGCTCATTTTCTTCATCATGATGCTCATTTTCTTCATCATGATGTTCATTTCCTTCATCATGATGCTCATTTCCTTCATCATGATGCTCATTTTATTCGTCATGACGCATATTTTTTCATCTTGATACTCTTTTTCTTCATCATGATACTCATTTTCTTCATCATGATGCTCATTTCCTTCATCATGTGCTCATTTTCTTTATCATGATGCATATTTTTTTCATCGTGATGCTCATCTTTTTCATTGTGATGTTCATTTTCTTCATCGTGATGCTCATTTTCTTAATCAAAATGCATATTTTCTTCATCGTGAAGCATATTATCTTCATCGTGATGCTCATTTTCTTCTTCGTGATGCTCATTTTCCTTTATCATAATGCTCGTATTCTTCATCATGATGCTTATTTTCTTCAACATGATGCTTATTTTCTTCATCATGATGCTCATTTTCTTCATCATGATGCTCATTTTATTCATCATGATGCAAATTTTCATCATGATGATGCTTATTTTCTTCATCATGATACTTATTTTCTTCATCATGATACTCGTTTTCTTCATCTTGATGCTCATTTTCTTCAACATGATGCTCATTTTCTTCATCATGATGCTCATTTTCTTCATCATGACGCTCATTTTTTAAATCATGACGCTTATTCATTTAATCATGTTGCACATTTCCTTCACCATGATGCTCATTTCCTTCCTCATGACGCTCATTTTCTTCTTCATGATGCATATTTTCTTCATAATGATGCTCATTTTCATCATAATAATGCTTATTTTCTTCATCATGATGCTCATTTCTCTCATCATGATGCTCATTTTCTTTATCGTGATGCATATCTTCTTCATCGTGATGCTCATTTTCTTCTTCGTGATGCTCATTTTCTTCATCATGATGCATATTTTTTCATCATGATGCTCATTTTCTTCATCATGATGTATATTTTCTTCATCATGATGCATATTTTCTTCATTATGATGATCATTTTCTTCATCATGATGCACATTTTCTTCTTCATGATGCTCATTTTCTTCATCATGATGCACATGATGTTCATTTCCTTCATCATGATTCTCATTTTATTCATCATTTCGCATATTTTTTTCATCTTGATGCTTATTTTCTTCTTCATAGTGCTCATTTTCTTCATCATGATGTTCATTTCCTTCTGTTGGATTATATACTAAAAGTCTAGCTTTTTGTATGAACAATGTTTTAACAATTAATTTGAAATGAGAATCATATGATCAACCGCGTCTTATAATTTATTTATATGCACGATGCAATAGTCCACTTACTTTATACTGTAGATAATATGTTGTGTGACAACACGCGGAAGATCATATTATCGATTTCCTTATAAAGTATAAACAGATGCTCACAACCGAGATAGACGGGGACTCTCTATTGGGATGGTTGTAGTGTGGTTTGGTATTAGCTTATCTTGGCTATAGAATCACATTAGTGCACTTGTGTGTATTGAGTAGGACCGCTTGAGATCGTTCGACTTATACTGACTTATAGGAGAACTTGATCTCAGTTATTATGGAAGTTCGTTCTCTTAATCCCTATACAATAACCTCGACACGTAGGGCAGTATGTATTTCTTTGATTCATCAATGAGTGAGATTTACATGTAATTAAATCAACAAACTCGGTGAGTTGGGAAGTAATGTTGTCTCTATGGTGTGCTGTTGATTGTAGAAGGAATCCGTGTCCGTTATAGGTTGATGATGTCCCCTTGAGGAGCTCATAAGGATTATCATGTAAACCCTGCAGGTGGAATTTATTCCGGCATGATAATGAGATTGAGTGGTGCTACTCTTGGATGAGATATTAATTAATTGAGTTGTCAGTAACTTAAATTAATTAATGGACATTGTATATCTTAAACATGGGGAGACTAACGGACTCATAATAAGAAGGAGCCCAAAATGTAATTTTGGGATTGGAAAAGCAGTGCAGTAATAATATATTAGTGGAATATATTATTATTATTGGACTTAAGTATAAGCTTTGGGCTAAGCTTTGATACTTAAGCCCAATGGAGGCCCAACCCAATTTTTTCTCCTGGTCCCTGCTGTAGCACATGTATATAAGTCACCTCAGCTTATCTGGAACCCTAATCAAATTCATTATTCACGTGTGATAAGGGCTGAGAGTGA
Organism: Pogostemon cablin; assembly: GCA_023678885.1. Taxonomy (NCBI): domain Eukaryota; kingdom Viridiplantae; phylum Streptophyta; class Magnoliopsida; order Lamiales; family Lamiaceae; genus Pogostemon; species Pogostemon cablin. Next base: position 29,939 of record JAHCLQ010000580.1, on the reverse strand, counting down.
TTGAGGAGGTCTCGTAGATCGTCGCCCACACGACGTCGAGATCGGACTTGGGACATACGGCAGAAGATCAGAAGGTAGTTTGCTGCTGCTGTCCGCTACCTTGAGAAATTTATATAAATCGTGCAGTGATTAGAATTCGATGATCAATATACTGAAGGAAATCTGTTGAAGAGAGGATCGTCTAAGCTCAAAGATCATTCAATTCTAACATCAGATGAGGAAGTTATGGAAATTCTCGTGGGACTGCACAATCTGTCAGCGAGAATCCTTCATCTTCTACATACCTTGGTGAACGGTAATCGTTTCTATGATTTATTGCTTCCGCTGATATTAGAAATGTATGGATCCCTAACGGGTCACGTTAACCAAACGATCCAAGTGCCAACAATTGGTATCAGAGCTTCGGTTTCGTGGTGAAGCGTGACACGTTAGGCTAGGGTTTATGTGGTTAGTTTTTTTAAATTAGGATCACATGTTTAGGGTTTTGGTTTACTGCTAAACCATGAATATCCCTATGTGATTTATACCCTGTATCATACCTATTTTTTCTATGGTTGAGTGTGAGAGGATTCGACGAAAACTGTTTGTCATTTCACATGGAAGGAAGAAAAAGTGGGCAAAAACAGATTCAGGTTTTTGAGAGAAAAACCAGAGCAGTGATATTGCAGAGGCAATAACCGGAGTTTCAACCGTTGGATTGACCTGTAATTTGGGCAGCATGTTCAGAACTCACAGGAGTACATTCTGAACGGTGCAGATCGAATTTGAAAGATTGTGTTGTCGGAAATACGCCGAAAACAGAAGCAGGTTTTTGGGCGATTCTGTTCTGCGCAGTCGAGGGAAAAGAGCCGTTTCTCATAAACTAACCGTTGGATCGACCTGTAATCTGAACAGAATATTTAGAACCCAAAGGAGTAGATTCTGAACGGTGAAGATTGGATTCTATGTGTCTACAGTTGCGAACCCTGAACGACAGTTGGTGTAGTTTGGTGTTGCGCGTTGGGAACGCTGAACTTGGTTCCATGCAAGTAGGCCCTTGGACGAGCGACAGCCCGAGCGAGGAGCGCTCGTCAAGGCAGATGGTGTTGTGCACAGCATCAAGCGAATGGCACGGCTGGGGCACGTTTTGAACCGGGCAAGGAGCGATCAACAGCTGGGCGTGTGATGCTCGTTGGCATGTGGAGCACCGTGCTGAGTATCGGGCGGCCTGATGGGCATTGGTGCTTGTTGGGAGCTCGGGGCGTGACCTGTAAATCTTGCACGTTGGAGAGGAGTCGCACACGTTGGCTTGCTGGATGCTGGGATGGCGTGCATGGTGGCGTGCCATGTGGCGCGCGGAACACTGTGTTAGGCTGCGCGGATGAAGGTTCGATCGATGATGCACCAGTTTCGAGCGGATTCACATCAGGTTCGATTGGTCTGCATCAAGTTCGATCGATGCTGCATCAGGTTCGAACGGATTCACATCAGGTTTGATTGGTCTGCATCAGGTTCGATCGATGCTGCACCAGGTTCGAGCGGATTCACATCAGGTTTGATTGGTCTGCATCAGGTTCGAGCGGATTCACATCAAGTTCGATTGGTCTGCATCAAGTTCGATCGATGCTGCACCAGGTTCGAGCGGATTCACATCAGGTTCGATTGGTCTGCATCAGGTTCGATCGATGCTGCACTAGGTTAGAGCGGATTCACATCAGGTTCGATTGTTCTGCATCAGGTTCGATCGATGCTGCACTAGGTTCGAGCGGATTCACATCAAGTTCGATTGGTCTGCATCAGGTTCGATCGATGATGCACCAGGTTCGAGCGGATTCACATCAGGTTCGATTGGTCTGCATCAGGTTCGATCGATGGTGCACCAGGTTCGAGCGGATTCACATCAGGTTCGATTGGTCTGCATCAGGTTCGATAGACTCTGCACCAGGTTCGAGCGGATTTGCATCAGGTTCGACTTGTCTACATCAAGTTCGACTGGTCTGCATCAGGTTCCGCGTGAGTCTTCATAATGATTGGGCAGGGTGCCGGAGTGGTGGAGCAGGTTGCATGGAGGTCGATCCCCGTCGCAGTTGTCCGCATTCTTGATTGGTGGCGAACAATCGAATTCGCTGTTATATAACTGTTATAATTTATTTATTAATTGATTATTGTTATATATGTATGCATGCTTTCTGTGATTTACTGTCTTATGTGCCGTAATAGGAGCATGCTAGGTTGCGTATACTATTCTGAATATTATATGCATGTAAAAACCCTTGGTTTTAAATAACTAAGTGGGAGAGGGGATTGGTAATTAATTCCCGCGGCCTCCATTATTGGTTTGTTAGTAATGTGAATAAACTTGCGCGTCGGCATTAGAGTCTTCCTCCCCATCGGATGAGTTTATTCATAGATTGCTGGAACAGACTTCATTAAATAATTATGTTTGTAATGTGATGCATATGAACTTGCGCGTTGGCATAGACCTTCCTCCCTATCGGATGAGCTTATATGCGGTTCACTGGTACAAACTTAAAATTGATGACTGTAGGAAGTTATCCAAGCGCGTGTGTACTTATCCATCTGTAAGGCACATAAGCTTGCACAATGGACTTGGGGTCAAATAATGGTGTACACTTAGATGCAAATAATAAGTATCCTCCCCATCGGAGTCACTACTTTTATTTGCATGGCTAAAGAGGAACCGACTATTAATTATTTGTCATAAAGTTAGGTTGACAAATGAAATTAATGGGTAAAACCTTCTCTTGTAAATGTTCGGGTTTGTAAATGTCCACACTATCGTGGCTTGCAAACTCACGGTGCTTGAGATGTCGGTGAATTTATATTTTATATTGTTTTGAGGGAATCAATATAAATGGATAAATTCGAAGATTTGATCGGTATATATATTTTATGATTCTCTGAATTTCGAATAGTTTTATTTCACTTATGGTTGACCAAAAGAAATTATATTTACTGGTCCAAAATTAGATGATTAGAAAAGAATCTTGGATTCTAATTTTACTACTTAAGAAATACATGTATGTTCTCACAAAAGACTTATCATGATGCATATTAAAGTCTCTAGTGAAGAGATAAGAGATTCATAGAAATATGATGGTCTCATGTAACTCTTCAGATACTTGAGTAAGTTAAAAGGCGGTAGGTCATGATTGAATTTGATGAATGAATTGGAAATACATGGAATATAAGTTGAAAGGGAAACCTAAGTCAATTTTATTCTTCATTATTTGCCTAAATGTTTTGAGCAAGTTCCACCTGAATTACAAAGAAGTTGTATATGGTGGGGAACTTTTGACAAAACATATGGTGAGAAAATCCAATTTCATCAAGATGTGAACAACGTTAGTATCTCATTCACTAGTTGTTGAAGCATGATTAGCGTTGGCATTTACTGACATGCTGTGTGTAGATACCAGAATCACTAAAGGCCTGCAACTAAGTGATGATGAAATTATAATATACATGGGTAAAACTACGAGAATAGTGGATGTTGCAGTGGGAGTTGCTTATTTATCTTACGATATGAATAAACGTTTGATTATGAGAAATTGTCTTTGCGTACGTTTTCATAGAAAGAATTTTATTTCAGTTTCTATGCATTTACGGATGGATACTCAATTTCATTTAAATGACATGGTCATAGTAATGAAGGATGGAGCTATAATCTGTCAAGGTACGTTATTGACAATTTGTAAACTCTTAAATCATGTTTATACCACAGATGCAACAAATAGTAATTAATAATGCATCTTTTAATCCTAATAAGAGAAAGACTCTTATACAAATGATTAGATAGATGATGAACTATTTGGAATTACTTAATTCATTTTATTGATAAGCCCTAGAAACAGTAATTCATTTGAATGTTTATCTGTTTGCGGGATATGCTATAAAAATGAAGAGAGTCGTGAGACTTAGTCCCTAGTAAACATGGATTGAACCCACGGATACGACGAAGCACTACAAGATCGAAATGCGATATCTTAGCTAGTGCAATGATGTTGAAATAGAATTGATGAATTCTAAATTAAATCCGGGAGCTTGTAAGACCACTAAATGGTGTAAAAGCCATTGGAAGTGCTCATACAAAATAAAAGATGATCATATGGTAAGGTGAAAACCTTGGAAGCAAAGCTTATTGCGAAAAAGGTATACTCAGAAAGAAAGGGTTCGATTATGAGATAACCTGTTCGCCGGTAGCTATGCCTAAGTCGATCCAGACTCTTTTACCTGTTGCTACTCATATGGAATATGAGGGATAACAAATAGATGTCAAGACAGCTTTCCTGAATGGAAGTCTTGAGGAAAACATCTCTGTTAAGCAACCAGAGTAATTCATTGCAAAGAGCTAAGAGCATTTTGATATTAAGCTTAAAAGTGTCCATCAATGGACTAAAGCAAGCTTCAAGATCATGAAACGTCCATTTTGATGAGGAATCCTGGCATATGGATTTATTCAATGCGCGGATGGGTCTTGTGAATTGAAAAGAGTGACGAGTCCATTAGGCAATTAAACACATGGAGCGCTAGTACCACCTGTTACGAGAAATTGTATGATGAGGGGAAGGTTGTTGTCGCCTAGGTTGCATCGGATGATAACCTAGTAAATCCATTTACAAAGACCTTAAAGCGAAAGCCTTTGATGGTCGTGTAGTAGGAGTGGGAATCAGATGTATGGCGGAAGACATGACAGCATAGTCTTTTAGTATAAGTGGGAGATTGCTGGATTATATAGTAAAAGTCCAGCTTTTTGTATGAACAATGTTATAACAATTAATTTAAAATGAGAACCATATGATCAAATAATTGCGTCTTATAATTTATTTATATGCACGATGCAATAGTCCACTTACTTTATACTGTAGATAATATGTTGTGCGACAACACGCGGAAGATCATATTATCGATTTTCTTATAAAGTATAAACAGATGCTCACAACCGAGATAGACGGGGACTCTCTATTGGGATGGTTGTAGTGTGGTTTGGTATTAGCTTGTCTTGGCTATAGAATCACATTAGTGCACTTGTATGTATTGAGCAGGACCGCTTGAGATCGTTCAACTTATACTGACTTATAGGAGAACTGTTGGTGCTTGGATCATTTGGTTAACGTGACCCGTTAGGAATCCATACGTTTCTAATATCAGCGGAAGCAATAAATCATAGAAACGATTACCGTTCACCAAGGTATGTAGAAGATGAAGGATTCTCGCTGACAGATTGTGCAGTCTTACGAGAATGGCCATAACTTCCTCGTCTGATGTCCGAATTGAATGATCTTTGTGCTCAGACGATCCTGTCTTCAACTACTTTCCGTCAGAATATTGATCATCGAATTCTAATCACTGTGCGATTTTATATAAATTTCGCAAGGTGGCGGACAGCAGCAGCAAACTACCTTCTGATCTTCTGCCGTATGTCCCAAGTCCGATCTCGACAACGTGTGGGCGACGATCTATGAGACCTCCTCAATCTGCTCTCAACCCTCATCACACGTGAATAATGAATTAGATTAGGGTTCCAGATAAGCTGAGGTGACTTATATACATGGGCTACAGCAGGGACCAGGAGGAGAAATTGGGTTGGGCCTCCATTGGGCTTAAGTATCCAAGCTTAGCCCAAAGCTTATACTTAAGTCCAATAATAATAATATATTCCACTAAAATATTATTACTGCACTGCCTTCCTTTCCAATCCCAAAATTAAGTTTTGGGCTCCTTCTTATTATGAGCCCGTTAGTCTCCCCATGTTTAAGATATACAATGTCCATTAATTAATTTAAGTTACTGACAACTCAATTAATTAATATCTCATCCAAGAGTAGTACCACTCAACCTCCTTATCATGCCGGAATAAATTCCACTTGCAGGGTTTACATGATAATCCTTATGAGCTCCTCAAGGGGACATCATCAACCTATGACGGACACAGATTCTTTCTACAATCAACAGCACACCATAGAGACAACATTACTTCCCAACTCACCGAGTTTGTTGATTTAATTACATGTAAATCTCACTCATTGATGAATCAAAGAAATACATACTGCCCTACGTGTCGAGGTTATTGTATAGGGATTAAGAGCACGAACTTCCATAATAACTGATATCAAGTTCTCCTACAAGTCAGTATAAGTCGAACGATCTCAAACGGTCCTGCTCAATACACACAAGTGCACTAATGTGATTCTATAGCCAAGACAAGCTAATACCAAACCACACTACAACCATCCCAATAGAGATTCCCCGTCTATCTCGGTTGTGAGCATCTGTTTATACTTTATAAGGAAACTCATAATATGATATTCAGCGTGTTGTCGCACAACATATTATCTACAGTGTAAAGTAATTGGACTATTACATCGTGCATATAAATAAATTATAAGACGCAATCATTTGATCATATGATTCTCATTTCAAATTAATTGTTATAACATTGTTCATACAAAAAGCTAGACTTTTAGTATATAATCCAACAATCTCCCACTTATACAAAAGACTATGCTGTCATGTCTTCCGCCATACATCTGATTCCCACTCCTACTACACGACCATCAAAAGCTTTCGCTTTAATGTGTTTGTAAATGGATTTACTAGGTTATCATCCGAGGCAATCTAGGCGACAACAACTTTCCCCTCATCATACAATTTCTTGTAACAGGTGGTACTCACGCTCCATGTGTTTAATTGCCTTATGGACTCGTGATTCCTTCAAGTTTGCAACTGCACCAATATCATTAATTTAAATTGTGATAATCTTGTGCAATCTTAGAAATACTTCAAAGTCCATCATGAAGTTTCTAGAGTCATATAGATACTTTGGCTGCCTTATACTCTCCAATTTATCATCTTTCCATGATGGAGTCCGGAGTTCGAAATATATTTCTATATAACACTCCTCCATATTATGGCTCTACTTCTTAAAATTAAACACATAACCTTGAGGTGGATTTACTGTCGTCCCTATCTTATTTGAAAAATCCGAATCTACGTAACTCATAAGAAGCAGCGAATCTGTCCGGTAAGCCTACATATAATTTCTAGTCCTTTTCAGGTACATAAATATATGTCTTACCATAGTTCAACATTCTTATTTCAAGTTACCTTGATACTCAATGTCTATGCAATTGACAATACAATTATCCATTCTCATGCATAGCATTCCTTAGATTAAGCTTCCTTATTCGTCGAAGCATAAGGAACCGCTTTCATCACCTTTATCTTCTTTTTGTGTCTTAAGACGCATTTCCTTAGATAAAGTTACATGCTAAATGAGTAGGAATTGTATCTATTCATGAAGCTTGAGATAAGCAAAACATCCTTTATTGTGATACGTATTACCGTGATCAAAAGGATATATTTTGCTTTTATTAAGTCCTTCATTTCATACTGCTATATTAACCACATCCATACACCCGACAATACTTTTTCATTATCTCCAATGAGCAATATATCATCTATGTACAGTACAAGAAATACCACTACGTTTTCGTCACACTTTTCAATACACAAGATACATCCGCGCATTGAATAAATCCATATGCCTGGATTCCTCATCAAAATGGATGTTTCATGATCTTGAAGCTTGCATTAGTCCATTGATGGACACTTTTAAGCTTAATATCAAAATGCTCTTAGCTCTTTGCAATGAATCACTCTGGTTGCTTAACATAGATGTTTTCCTCAAGACTTCCATTCAGGAAAGCTGTCTTGACATCTATTTGTTATCCCTCATATTCCATATGAGTAGCAACAGGTAAAAGAGTTCGGATCGACTTAGGCATAGCTACTGGCGAACAGGTTATCTCATAATCGATCCCTTTCTTTCTGAGTATACCTTTTTCGCAATAAGCTTTTCTTCCAAGGTTTTCACCTTACCATATGATCCTCTTTTATTTTGTATGAGCACTTCCAATAGCTTTTACCCCATTTAGTGGTCTTACAGGCTCCTAGATTTAATTTAGAATTCATCAATTCTATTTCAACATCATTGCACTAGCTAAGATATCGCATTTCGATCTTGTAGTGCTTCGTCGCATCCGTGGGTTCAATCCTTGTTTACTAGAGACTAAGTCTCATGACTCTCCCAAAATATATATCTTGCAAGTTGTCGAACAACCCTCCCACTACGACAAGGCACTACACGCAATTGTGTATCTGACGTGACACGCGTTGCAGTTTAACTTGTGGTATATCCTCTTATATAATTGGTACTAATACTTTGTGTTCCCCTCTCACTTCCTTTAGAACAATTTATACATGGGTTTATGATTTAATACATAGTCCTTTTCCAAAAAAAACTAGTGTTTGTGTGAACAATCACCCTGTGATCTTTTGGATTAAATAAATCATCACTCTTCATTTTTCTAGAATATCCCAAAAACAGACAAATGTTACACGACATGCTGTTTCTAGGGTATACCTATAAAATAAATTTAGTAATTGCAAATAATTCATCATCTATCGAATCATTTTCATAAGAGTCATTCTCTTATTAGGATTAAAAGACGTATTATTAATTACTATTTGTTGCATCCGTGGTATAAACGTGATTTAAGAGTTTAAAAATTGCCACTAACGTACCTTAACAGATTATAGCTCCATCCTTCATTACTATGACCATGTCATTTAAATGAAATGGAGTATCCATCCATAAATGCATAGAAACTGAAATAAAATTCTTTCTATAAAAACGTACGTAAAGACAATTTCTCATAATCAAACGTTTATTCATATCGTAAGATAAATAAACAACTCCCACTGCAACAACCACTACTCTCGTAGTTTTACCCATGTATATTATTATTTCATCATCACTTAGTTACAGGCTTTTAGTGATTCCGGTATCTACACACAACATGTCAGTAAATGCCAACACTAATCATGCTTCAACAACTAGTGAATGAGATACTAACCTTGTTCACATCTTGATGAAATTGGATTTTCTTCGCCATATGTTTTGTTAGAAGTTCCCCACCATATACAACCTTTTTGTAATTCAGGTGGAACTTGCTCAAAACATTTAGGCAAACAATGAAGAATAAAATTGACTTAGGTTTCCCCTTCAACTTCTATTTCATGTATTTCCAATTCATTCATCAAATTAAACATGACCTACCGCCTTTTAACTTACTCAAGTATCCGAAGAGTTACATGAGACCATCATATTTCTATGAATCTCTTATATCTTCACCAGAGACTTTAATATGCATCATGATAAGTCTTTTGTGAGAACACAGATGTATTTCTTAAGCAGTAAAATTAGAATCCAAGATTCTTTTCTAATCATCTAATTTTGGACCAGTAAATATAATTTCTTTAGGTCAACCATAAGTGAAATAAAACTATTCAAAATTCAGAGAATCATAAAATATATATACCGATCAAATCTTCGAATTTATTCATTTATATTGATTCCCTCAAAACAATATAAAATATAAATTCACCGACATCTCAAGCACCGTGAGTTTGCAAGCCACGATAGTGTGGACGTTTACAAACCCGAACATTTACAAGAGAAGGTTTTACCCATTAATTTCATTTGTCAACCTAACTTTATGACAAAATAATTAATAGTCGGTTCCTCTTTAGCCATGCAAATAAAAGCAGTGACTCCGATGGGGAGGATACTTATTATTTGCATCTAAGTGTACACCATTATTTGACCCCAAGTCCATTGCGCAAGCTTATGTGCCTTACAGATGGAGAAGTACACACGCGCTTGGATAACTTCCTACAGCCATCAATTATAAGTTTGTACTAGTGAACCGCATATAAGTTCATCCGATAGGGAGGAAGGTCTATGCCAACGCGCAAGTTAATATGCATCACATTACAAACATAATTATTTAATGAAGTCTGTTCCAGCAATCTATGAATAAACTCATCCGATGGGGAGGAAGGCTCTAATGCCGAAGCGCAAGTTTATTCACATTACTAACAAACCAATAATGGAGGCAGGGAATTAATTATCAATCCCCTCTCCCACTTAGTTATTTAAAACCGAGGGTTTTTACATGCATATAATATTCAGAATAATATGCCAACCTAGCATGCTCCTATTACGGCACATAAGGCAGTAAATCACATAAAGCATGCATACATATATAACAATAATCAATTAATAAATAAATTATAACAGTTATATAACAGCGAATTCGATTGTTCGCCACCAATCACGAATGCGGACAACTGCGATGGGGATCGACCTCCCAGCAGCCTGCTCCACAACTCCGGCACCCTGCCCGATCACATTGTGAAGACTCACGCGGAACCTGATGCAGACCAGTCAAACTTGATGCAGGCCAGTCGAACCTGATGCAAATCCGCTCGAACCTGGTGCAGAGTCGATAGAACCTGATGCAGACCAATCGAACCTGATGTGAATCCGCTCGAACCTGGTGCATCATCGATCGAACCTAATGCAGACCAATCGAACCCGATGTGAATCCGCTCGAACCTGGTGCATCATCGATCGAATCTGATGCAGACCAATCGAACCTGATGTGAATCCGCTCGAACCTAGTGCAGCATCGATCGAACCTGATGCAGACCAATCGAACCTGATGTGAATCCGCTCGAACCTGGTGCAGCATCGATTGAACCTGATGCAGACCAATCGAACCTGATGTGAATCCGCTCGAACCTGGTGCAACATCGATCGAACCTGATGCAGACCAATCGAACCTAATGTGAATCCGCTCGAACATGATGCAGCATCGATCGAACCTGATGCAGTCCAATCAAACCTGAAGTGAATCTGCTCGAACCTGATGCAGCATCGATTGAACTTGATGCAGACCAATCGAACCTGATGTGAATCTGCTCGAACCTGGTGCATCATCGATCGAACCTTCATCCGCTCAGCCTCACACAGTGTTACGCGCGCCACATGGTACGCCACCATGCACGCCATCCCAGCGTCCAGCAAGCCAACGTGTGCGACTCCTCTCCAACGTGCAAGATTTACACGTCACGCCCCGAGCTCCCAACAAGCACCAATGCCCATCTGGCCGCCCGATACTCAGCACGCTGCTCCGCTCGCCAACGAGCAGCACACGCCCAGCAGTTTATCGCTCCTTGCCCGGTTCAAAACGCGCCCCAGCCGTGCCATTAACTTGATGCTGTGCACAACACCATGTGCCTTGACGAGCGCTCCTCGCTCGGGCTGTCGCTCGTCCAAGGGCCTACTTGCACGGAACCAAGTTCAGCGTTCCCAACGCGCAACACTAAACTACACCAACTGTCGTTCAGGTTTCGAAACTGTGGACATCTTAGAATCAAATCTTCACCGTTCAGAATCTACTTCTATAAGTTCTGAACGTTTTGGCCAAATTAAACTTCGATCCAACGGTTAGTTTTTAAGAAACGGCTCTTTTCCCTCGACTGCGCAGAACAGAATAGTCTAAAGACCTGCTTCTATTTTCGGCGTATTCCCGACAACAAATAGCTTCAAATACGATCTTCACCGTTCCGAATGTACTACTATGAGTTCTAATCATGTTACCAAAATTACAGGTCGATCCAACGGTTAGTTTTTGAGAAACGGCTCTTTTCCCTCGACTGCACAGAACAGAATCGACCAAAAACCTGCTTCTGTTATCGGCGTATTCCCGACAACACAAAGATCCAAATACGATCTGGACCGTTCAGAATGTACTCCTGTGATTTCTGAACATACTGACTAATATACAGGTCAATCCAACGGTTGAAACTCTGGTTATTGCCTCTGCAATATCACTGCGCTGGTTTTTCTCTAAAAAACGTGAATCTATTTTTGCCCACTTTTTCTTCCTTCTATGTGAAATCGACGAACAGTTTTCGTCGAATCCTCTCACACTCAACCATCGAAAAAATAGGTATGATACAGGGTATATATCACATAGGGATATTCATGGTTTAGCAGTAAAACCAAAACCCTAAACATGTGATCCTAATTTCAAAAACTAACCACATAAACCCTAGCCTAACGTGTTACGCTTCACCACGAAACCGAAGCTCTGATACCAATTGTTGGCATTTGGATCATTTGGTTAAAGTGACCCATTAGGAATCCATATGTTTCTAATATCATCGGAAGCAATAAATTATAGAAACGATTACCGTTCACCAAGGTATGTAGAAGATGAAGGATTCTCGCTGACAGATTGTGCAGTCCCACGAGAATGACCATAAATTTCTCGTCTGATGTCGGAATTGAATGATCTTTGTGCTCAGACAATCCTCTCTTCAACTGATTTCCGACAATATATTGATCATCGAATTCTGATCACTGTGCGATTTTATATAAATTTCGCAAGGTGGCGGACAGCAGCAGCAAACTACCTTCTGATCTTCTGCCGTATGTCCCATGTCCGATCTCGACGTCGTGTGGGCGACGATCTATGAGACCTCCTCAATCTGCTTTCAACCCTCATCACACGTGAATAATGAATTAGATTAGGGTTCCAGATTAGCTCAGGTGACTTATATACATGGGCTACAACAGGGACCAGGAGGAGAAATTGGGTTGGGCCTCCATTGGGCTTAAGTATCCAAGCATAGCCCAAAGCTTATACTTAAGTCCAATAACCTCCATTGATCTCAGTTATTATGAAAGTTCGTGCTCTTAATCCCTATACAATAACCTCGACACGTAGGGCAGTATGTATTTCTTTGATTCATCAATGAGTGAGATTTACATGTAATTAAATCAACAAACTCGGTGAGTTGGGAAGTAATGCTGTCTCTATGGTGTACTATTGATTGTAGAAGGAATCCGTGTCCGTCATAGGTTGATGATGTCCCCTTGAGGAGCTCATAAGGATTATAATGTAAACCCTGCAGGTGGAATTTATTACGGCATAATAATGAGATTGAGTGGTACTACTCTTGGATGAGATATTAATTAATTGAGTTGTCAGTAACTTAAATTAATTAATGGACATTGTATATCTTAAACATGGGGAGACTAACGGGCTCATAATAAGAAGGAGCCCAAAACGTAATTTTGGGATTGAAAAGGCAGTACAGTAATAATATTTTAGTGGAATATATTATTATTATTGGACTTAAGTATAAGCTTTGGGCTAAGCTTTGATACTTAAGCCCAATGGAGGCCTAACCCAATTTTTCCTCTTGGTCCCTGCTGTAGCCCATGTATATAAGTCACCTCAGCTTATCTGGAACCCTAATCTAATTCATTATTCACGTGTGATGAGGGTTGAGAGCAGATTGAGGAGGTCTCGTAGAACGCCGCCCACACGACGTCGAGATCGGACTTGGGACATACGGCAGAAGATCAGAAGGTAGTTTGCTGCTGCTGTCCGCCACCTTGAGAAATTTATATGAAGTCTTGTAGTGATTAGAATTCAATGATCAATATATTGATGGAAAGCCGTTGAAGAGAGGATCGTTGGAGCACAAAGATCATTCAATTCTGACATCAGACGAGGAAGTTATGGTCATTCTCGTGGTACTGCACAATCTGTCAGCGAGAATCCTTCATATTCTACATACCTTGGTGAACGGTAATCGTTTCTATGATTTATTGCTTCCGCTGATATTAGAAATGTATGGATCCCTAACGGGTCACGTTAACCAAACGATCCAAGCGCCAACACCTTCATCATGATGCTCATTTTCTACATCGTGGTGCATAATTTCTTCATCGTGATACTCATTATCTTAATCGTGATGCTCATTTTCTTAATCGTGATGCTCATTTTCTTCATCATGATACATATTTTTTTCATCATGAAGCTCATTTCATTCATCATGATGCTCATTTTCTCATCATGATTCTCATTTCCTTCAGCATGATACATATTATTTTCATCATGATACTCATTTTATACATCATGATGCATATTCTTCATTAAGATTCTCATTTTTTCATCATGATCATATTTTCTTCATCATGATGCATATTTCCTGAAACATGATGCATATTTTCGTTATCATAATACTCATTTTCTTAATGATGATGCTCATTTTCTTCATCATGATGCTCATTTTCTTCATCATGATGTATATTTTATTCATCATGATGCACATTTCCTTCTTCACGATGTTCATTTCCTTCATCATGATGCTCATTTCCTTCATCATAATCCTCATTTTATTCATCATGACGCATATTTTTTTCATCTTGATGCTCATTTTCTTCATCATGATGCTCATTTCTTTAATCATGATGCTCATTTTCTTTATCGTGATGCATATTTTCTTCATCTTGATGCTCATTTTCTTCATCGTGATGCTCATTTTCTTCATCGACATGCATATTTTCTTCATCGTGATGCATATTTTCGTCATCGTGATGCTCATTTTCTTCATCGTCATGCTCATTTTCCTTTATCATGATGCTCGTATTCTTCATCATGATGCTCATTTTCTTCATCTTGATGCTTATTTTCTTCATCATGATGCTCATTTTCTTAATAATGATGCTCATTTTTTTAATCATGACGCCAATTTTTTTAATCATGTTGCACATTTCCTTCATCATGATGCTCATTTCCTTCATCATGACGCTCATTTTCTTCAACATGATGCATATTTTCTTCATCGTGATGCATATTTTCTTCATCATGATGCTCATTTTCTGCATCTTGATACTCATTTTCTTCATCGTGATACTCATTTACTTCATCATGATGCTAATTTTCTTCATCATGATGCTCATTTTCTTCATCACGATGTATATTTTCTTCATTATGATACATATTTTCTTCATCATGATGATCATTTTCTTCATCATGATGCTCATTTTTTTCATCATCATGCTCATTTTCTTCATCATGATGCATATTTTCCTCATCATGATGCATATTTCCTTAAACATAATGCATATTTTCTTCATCATGATGCTCATTTTTACATCATGATGCATATTTTTTCATCACGATGCATATTTTCTTCATTATGACGCATATTTTCTTCATCATGATGCATATTTTCTTCATCATGATGGTCATTTCCTTCATCATGATGCATATTTTCTTCATCATGATGCTCATTTTCTTCATCATAATGTTCATTTTCTTCATCATGATGCAAATTTTCATCTTCATGATGCATATTTTCTTTATCATTATGCTCATTTTCTTTATCCTGAAGCTCGTTTTCTTCATCATGATGCAAATTTTCTTCAACATGATGCTCATTTTCTTCATCATGATGCTTATTTAATTCATCATGATGCTCATTTTCTTCATCATGGTTCATATTTTCTTCATAATGATGCTCATTTTCTTCATCATGATGCATATTTCTTCATCATGATGCCCATTTTCTTCATCATGATTCATATTTTCTTCATCATGATGCTCATTTCCTTATCATGATTCTCATTTCCTTCATCATGATACATATTTTCTTCATCATGATGCTCATTTTTTTCATCATGATGCATATTTTCTTAAAAATGATGCTCATTTTCTTCATCGTGATGCTCATTTTCTTCATAATGATGCTCATTTTCTTCATCATGATGTTCATTTCCTTAATCATGATGCTCATTTTATTCATCATGACGCATATTTTTCATCTTAATACTCTTTTTCTTCATCATGATACTCATTTTCTTCATCATGATGCTCATTTCCTTCATCATTATGCTCATTTTCTTTATCATGATGCATATTTTCTTCATCGTGATGTTCATTTTCTTCATCGTGATGCTCATTTTCTTCTTCGTGATGCTCATTTTCCTTTATCATAAAGCTCGTATTCTTCATCATGATGCTCATTTTCTTCAACATGATGCTTATTTTCTTTATCATGATGCTTATTTTCTTCATCATGATGCAAATTTTCATCATCATGATTCTTATTTCTTCATCATGATGCTCGTTTTCTTCATCTTGATGCTCGTTTTCTTCAACATGATGCTCATTTTTTTCATCGTGATGCTCATTTTCTTCATCGTGATAGTTATTTTCTTAATCGACATGCATATTTTCTTCATCGTGATGCATATTTTCGTCATCGTTATGCTCATTTTCTAAATCGTGATGCTCATTTTCCTTTATCATGATGCTCGTATTCTTCATCATGATGCTCATTTTCTTCATCTTGATGCTTATTTTCTTCATCATGATGCTCATTTTCTTAATCATGATGCTTATTTTTTTAATCATGATGCCAATTTTTTTAATCATGTTGCACATTTCCTTCATCATGATGCTCATTTCCATCATCATGAAGCTCATTTTCTTTATCATGATACATATTTTATTCATCGTGATGCATATTTTCTTCATCGTGATGCTCATTTTCTGCATCGTGATACTCATTTTCTTTATCGTGATACTCATTTTCTTCATCGTGATGCATATTTTTTCATCATGATGCTCATTTTTTTCATCATGATGCTCATTTTCTTCATCATGATGTATATTTTCTTCATCATGATGCATATTTTCTTCATCATGATGATCATTTTCTTCTTCATGATGCTCATTTTCTTCATCATCATGCTCATTTTCTTTATCATGATGCATATTTTCCTCATCATGATGCATATTTCCTTAAACATAATGCATATTTTCTTCATCATGATGCTCATTTTACATCATGATGCATATTTTTTCATCACGATGCATATTTTCTTCATCATGATGGTCATTTCTTTCATCATGATGCATATTTTCTTCATCATGATGCTCATTTTTTTCATCATGATGCATATTTTCTTAATTATGATGCTCATTTTCTTCATCGTAATGCTCATTTCCTTCATCATGATGCTCATTTTCTTCATCATGATGTTCATTTCCTTCATCATGATGCTCATTTTATTCATCATGACGCATATTCTTCATCTTGATACTCTTTTTCTTCATCATGATACTCATTTTCTTCATCATGATGCTCATTTCCTTCATCATGATGCTCATTTCCTTCATCATGATGCTCATTTTCTTTATCATGATGCATATTTTCTTCATCGTGATGTTCATTTTATTCATCGTAATGCTCATTTTCTTCTTCGTGATGCTCATATTCTTCTTCGTGATGCTCATTTTCCCTTATCATAATGCTCGTATTCTTCATAATGATGCTCATTTTTTCAACATGGTGCTTATTTTCTTCATCATGATGCTCATTTTCTTCATCATGATGCTCATTTAATTCATCATGATGCAAATTTTCATCATCATGATTCTTATTTCTTCATCATGATGCTTATTTTCTTCATCATGATGCTCGTTTCTTCGTCTTGATGCTCGTTTTCTTCAACATGATGCTTATTTTCTTCATCATGATGCTCATTTTCTTCATCATGATGCTCATTTTTTTAATCATAACGCTCATTTGTTTAATCATATTGCACATTTCTTTCATCATGATGCACATTTCCTTCACCATGATGCACATTTCCTTCCTCAAGATGCTCATTTTCTTCATCATGATGCATATTTTCGTCATAATGATGCTCATTTTCTTCATCATAATGCCCATTTTCTTCATCATGATGCTCATTTCCCTCATCATGATGCTCATTTTCTATATCGTGATGCATATTTTCTTCATCGTAATGCTCATTTTCTTCATCGTGATACTCATTTTCTTCATCATGATGCATATTTTTTTATCATGATGCTCATTTTCTTCATCATGATGCTCATTTTCTTCATCATGATGTATAATTTCTTCATCATGATGCATATTTTCTTCATCATGATGATCATTTTCTTCATCATGATGCACATTTTCCTCTTTATGATGCTCATTTTCTTCATCATGGTGCATTTTTTCTTCATAATGATTCTCATTTTCTTCATCATGATGCATATTTTCTTCATCATGATGTTCATTTTCTTCATCATGATGCATATTTTCTTCATCATGATGTTCATTTCCTTCATCATGATGCTCATTTCCTCATCATGATTCTCATTTCCTACATAATGATACATATTTTCTTAATCATGATGCTCATTTTTTTCATCAAGATGCATATTTTCTTCATTATGATGCTCATTTTCTTCATCGTGATGCTCATTTTCTTCATCATGATGCTCATTTTCTTCATCATGTTGTTCATTTCCATCATCATGATGCTCATTTCCTTCATCATGATGCTAATTTTATTCATCATGTTGCATATTTTTTCATCTTGATACTCCTTTTCTTCATCATGATACTCATTTTATTCATCATGATGCTCATTTCCTTCATCATGATGCTCATTTTCTTTATCATGATGCATATTTTCTTCATCGTGATGCTCATTTTCTTAATCGACATGCATATTTGCTTCATCGTGAAGCATATTATCTTCATCGTGATGCTCATTTTCTTCTTCGTGATGCTTATTTTCCTTTATCATAATGCTTGTATTCTACATCATGATGCCCATTTTCTTCAACATGATGCTTATTTTCTTCATCATGATGCTCATTCTCTTCATCATGATGCTCATTTTCTTCATCATGATGAAAATTTTCATCATCATGATGCTTATTTTTTCATCATGATGCTCATTTTCTTCATCATGATGCTTGTTTTCTTCATCTTGATGCTCATTTTCTTCAACATGAAGCACATTTTCTTCATCATGATTCTAATTTTCTTCATCATGACGCTCATTTTTTTAATCATGTTGCACATTTCCTTGACCATGATGCTCATTTCCTTCCTCATGATGCTCATATCCTTCATCATAATGCTCATTTTTTCATCATAATGCTCATTTTCTTCATCATGATGCTCATTTCCCTTATCATGATGCTCATTTTCTTTATCGTGATGCATATTTTCTTCATCGTGATGCTCATTTTCTTCATCTTGATGCTCATTTTCTTCATCATGATGCATATTTTTTCATCATGATGCTCATTTTCTACATCATGATGTATATTTTCTTCATCATGATGTATATTTTCTTCATCATGATGATAATTTTCTTCATCATGATGCACATTTTCTTCTTCATGATGCTCATTTTCTTCATCATGATGATATTTTCTTCATCATAATGCACATTTCCTTTATCATGATGCTCATTTTATTCATCATTAATTCTCATATTTTTTCATCAAGATGCTCATTTTATTCATCATAATGCTCATTTTATACATCATGATACATATTTTCTTCAACATGATACATATTTTCTTCATCATGATACTCATTTTATACATCATGATGCATATTTTCTTCATTAAAATTCTCATTTTTTCATCATGATCATATTTTCTTCATCATGATGCATATTTCCTTAAAAATGATGCATATTTTCTATACCATAATACTCTTTTCTTAATGATGATGCTCATTTTCTTCATCATAATGCACATTTTCTTTCTCATGATGCTCATTTTCTTCATCATGATGCATATTTTCTTCATCATGATGCACATTTCCTTCATCATGATGTTCATTTCCTTCATCATGATGCTCATTTTATTCATCATGACGCACATTTTTTCATCTTGATGCTCATTTCCTTTATCGTGATGCATATTTTCTTCATCGTGATGCACATTTTCTTCATCGTGATGCTCATTTTCTTCATCGTGATACTCATTTTCTTAATCGATGTGCATATTTTCTTCATTGTGATGCCTTTTTTCCTTTATCATGATGCTCGTATTCTTCATCTTGATGCTTATTTTCTTCATCATGATGCTCATTTTCTTCATCATGATGCTCATTTTCTACATCATGACGCTCATTTTCTTCATCATGATGCTCGTTTTCTTCATCTTGATGCTCATTTTCTTCATCATGATGCTCATTTTCTTCATCATGATGCTCGTTTTCTTCGACATGATGCTCGTTTTCTTTGACATGATGCTCACTTTCTTCATCATGATGCTCATTTTCTTAATCATGGTGCTCATTTTTTTAATCATGACGCCAATTTTTTTAATCATGTTGCACATTTCCTTCATCATGATGCTCATTTTCTTTATCATGATGCATATTTTCTTCATCGTGATGCATATTTTCTTCATCGTGATACTCATTTTCTTCATCGTGATACTAATTTTCTTCATCATGATGCATATTTTTTCATCATGATGCTCATTTTTTTCATCATGTTGCTCATTTTCTTCATCATGATGTATATTTTCTTCATCATGATGCATATTTTCTTTAAATTATGATCATTTTCTTCATTTCTTCACCATGATGCATATTTTCTTCATCATGATGCTCATTTTCTTCATGATGATACTCATTTTCTTCATCATGATTCTCATTTTTTCCATCATGATGCATATTTTCTTCATCATGATGCTCATTTTTACATCATGATGCTCATATTTTCTTCATCATGACGCATATTTTCTTCATCATGATGCATATTTTCTTCATCATGATGCTCATTTCCTTCATCATGATGCATATTTTCTTCATCATGATGCTCATTTTCTTCATCATGATGCATATTTTCTTCAACATGATGCTCATTTTCTTCATCATGATGCTTATTTACTTCATCATGATGCTCATTTTATTCATCATGGTTCATATTTTCTTCATAATGATGCTCATTTTCTTCATCATGATGCATATTTCTTCATCATGATGCCCATTTTCTTCGTCATGATGCTCTTTTCCTTCATCATGATGCTCTTTTTCTTATCATGATTCTAATTTCCTTCATCATGATATATATTTTCTTCATCATAATGATCATTTTTTTCATCATGATGCATATTTTCTTCATTATGATGCTCATTTTCTTCAGCATGATGCTCATTTTCTTCATCATGATGCTCATTTTCTTCATCATGATGTTCATTTTCCTTCATCATGATACTTATTTTCTTCATCATGATGCTCATTTCCATCATCATGATGCTCATTTTCTTTATCATGATGCATATTTTCTTCATCGTGATGTTCATTTTCTTCATCGTGATGCTCATTTTCTTCTTTGTGATGCTCATTTTCTTCTTCGTGATGCTCATTTTCCTTTATCATAATGCTCGTATTCTTCATCATGATGCTCATTTTCTTCAACATGATGCTTATTTTATTCATCATGATGATCGTTTTCTTCATCATGATGCTCATTTTCTTCATCATGATGCAAATTTTCATCATCATGATTCTTATTTCTTCATCATGATGCTCATTTTCTTCATCATGATGCTCGTTTTCTACATCTTGATGCTTGTTTTCTTCAACATGATGCTCATTTTCTTCAGCGTGATGCTCATTTTCTTCATCATAATGCTCATTTTCTTCATCATGATGCTCATTTCCCTCATCATGATGCTCATTTTCTATATCGTGATGCATATTTTCTTCATCGTGATGCTCATTTTCTTCATCGTGATGCTCATTTTCTTCATCATGATGCATATTTTTTTATCATGATGCTCATTTCCTTCATCTTGATGCTCATTTTCTTCATGATGATGTATATTTTCTTCATCATGATGCATATTTTCTTCATCATGATGATCATTTTCTTCATCATGATGCACATTTTCTTCTTCATAATGCTCATTTTATTCATCATGGTGCATATTTTTTTCATAATGATTCTCATTTTCTTCATCATGATGCATATTTTCTTCATCATGATGAAGAAAATGAAAATCATGATGAAGAAAATATGCATCATGATGAAGAAAATGAGAATCATTATGAAAAAAATATGCACCATGATGAAGAAAATGAGCATCATGAATCTCATTTCCTTCATAATGATACATATTTTCTTCATCATGATGCTCATTTCCTTCATCATGATGCTCATTTCCTCATCACGAATCTCATTTCCTTCATAATGATACATATTTTCTTCATCATGATGCTAATTTTTTTCATCATGATGCATATTTTCTTCATTATGATGCTCATTTTCTTCATCGTGATGCTCATTTTCTTCATCGTGATGCTCATTTTCTTTTTCATGATGTTCATTTCCTTCATCATGATGCTCATTTCCTTCATCATGATGCTCATTTTATTCATCATGTTGCATATTTTTTCATCTTGATATTCTTTTTCATCATCGTGATACTCATTTTCTTCATCATGATGCTCATTTCCTTATCATGATTCACATTTCCTTCATCATGATACATATTTTCTTCATCATGATGCTCATTTTTTCATTATGATGCATATTTTCTTCATTATGATGCTCATTTTTTTCATCGTGATGCTCATTTTCTTCATCATGATGTCATTTTCTTCATCATGATGTTCATTTCCTTCATCATGATGCTCATTTCCTTCATCATGATGCTCATTTTATTCATCATGTTGCATATTTTTTCATCTTGATACTCTTTTTCTTCATCATGATACTCATTTTCTTCATCATGATGCTCATTTCCTTCATCATGATGCTCATTTTCTTTATCATGATGCATATTTTCTTCATCGTGATGCTCATTTTCTTCATCATGATTCTTGTTTTCTTCATCATGATGTATATTTTCTTCAACATGAAGCTCATTTTCTTCATCACGATGCTTATTTACTTCATCATGATGTTAAATATCTTCATCATGGTTCATATTTTCTTCATAATGATGCTCATTTTCTTCATCATGATGCATATTTCTTCATCATGGTTCATATTTTCTTCATAATGATGCTCGTTTTCTTCATCATGATGCATATTTCTTCATCATGAAGCCCATTTTCTTCATCATGATTAATATTTTCTTCATCATGATGCTCATTTCATTCATCATGATGCTCATTTCCTTATCATGATTCTCATTTCCTAAATCATGATACATATTTTCTTCATCATGATGCTCATTTTTTTCATCATGATGCATATTTTCTTCATTATGATGCTCATTTTTTTCATCGTGATGCTCATTTTCTTCATCATGATGTTCATTTCCTTCATCATGATGCTCATTTCCTTCATCATGATTCACATTTTATTCATCATGTTGCATATTTTTTCATCTTGATACTCTTTTTCTTCATCATGATACTCATTTTCTTCATCATGATGCTCATTTCCTTTATCATGATGCTCATCGTGATGCTCATTTTCTTCATCATGATGCTTGTTTTCTTCATCATGATGCATATTTTCTTCAACATGATGCTCATTTTCTTCATCATGATGCTTATTTACTTCATCATGGTTCTTATTTTCTTCATAATGATGCTCATTTTCTTCATCATGATGCATATTTCTTCATCATGGTTCATATTTTCTTCATAATGATGATCGTTTTCTTCATCATGATGCATATTTTTTCATCATGATGCCCATTTTTTTCATCATGATTAATATTTTCTTCATCATTATGCTCATTTCCTTCATTATGATACTCATTTCCTTATCATGATTCTCATTTCCTTTATCATGATACATATTTTCTTCATCATGATGCTCATTTTTTTCATCAGGATGCATATTTTCTTCATTATGATGCTCATTTTCTTCATCGTGATGCTCATTTTCTTCATCATGATGCTCATTTTCTTCATCATGATGTTCATTTCCTTCATCATGATGCTCATTTCCTTAATCATTATGCTAATTTTATTCATCATGACGCATATTTTTTCATCTTGATACTCATTTTCTTCATCATGATACTCATTTTCTTCATCATGATGCTCATTTCCTTAATCATGATGCTCATTTTCTTTATCATAATGCATATTTTCTTCATCGTGATGCTCATTTTCTTCATCGTGATGTTCCTTTTCTTCATCGTGATGCTCATTTTCTTAATGGACATGCATATTTTCTTCATCGTGAAGCATATTTTCTTCATCGTGATGCTCATTTTCTTCTTCGTGATGCTCATTTTCCTTTATCATAATGCTCGTATTCTTCATTATGATGCTCATTTTCTTCAACATGATGCTAATTTTCTTCATCATGATGCTTATTTTCTTCATCATGATGCACATTTTCTTCATCATGATGCTCATTTTCTTCATCTTGATGCTCGTTTTCTTCAACATGATGCTCATTTTCTTCATCATGATGCTAATTTTCTTCATCATGACACTCATTTTTTTTAATCATGACACTCATTTTTTTTAATCATGTTGCACATTTCCTTCACCATGATGCTCATTTTCTTCATCATGATGATCATTTTCTTCATCATGATGCTCGTTTTCTTCTTCATGATGCTCATTTCCTTCCTCATGATGCTCATTTTCTTCATCATGATGCATATTTTCTTCATAATGATGCTCATTTTCTTCATCATAATGCTCATTTTATTTATCATGATGCTTATTTCCCTCATCATGATGCTCATTTTCTTTATCATGATGCATATTTTCTTAATCGTGATGCTCATTTTCTTCTTCGTGATGCTCATTTTCTTCATCGTGATGCATATTTTTTCATCATGATGCTCATTTTCTTCATCATGGTGCTCATTTTCTTCATCATGATGGATATTTTCTTCATCATGATGATTATTTTCTTCATCATGATGCACATTTTTTTATTCCTAGTGTTAATTTTCTTCATCATGATGCATATTTTCTTCATCATGATGCACATTTCCTTTATCAAGGTTTTCTTTTCCTTCATCATGATGCTCATTTTATTCATCATTTCGCATATTTTTTAAATCTTGATGCTCATTTTCTTCATCTTAATGCTCATTTTCTTCATCATGATGCTCATTTCCTTCATCATGATGCTCATTTTCTTCATCATGATGTATATTTTTTTCATCATGATGATCATTTCCTTCATCATGATGCACATTTTCTTCTTCATGATGCTCATTTTCTTCATCATGATGCATATTTTCTTCATCATGGTGCACATTTCCTTTATCATGATGCTCATTTTATTCATCATTTCACATATTTTTTTCATCTTGATGCTCATTTTCTTCATCATAATGCTCATTTTCTTCATCATGATGCTCATTTCCTTCATCATGATGCTTATTTTCTTCATCGTGATGCATAATTTCTTCATCGTGATAACCATTTTCTTAATCGTGATGCTCATTTTCTTCATAATGATACATATTTTTTTGATCATGAAGCTCATTTCCTTCATCATGATGCTCATTTTCTCATCATGATTCTCATTTCCTTCATCATGATACATATTTTCTTCATCATGATACTCATTTTATACATCATGATGCATATTTTCTTCATTAAGATGCTCATTTTTTTATCATGATCATATTTTCTTTATCATGATGCATATTTTCTTAAACATGATGCATATTTTCTTTATCATAATACTCATTTTCTTCATGATGATGCTCATTTTCTTCATCATAAAGCACATTTTCTTCATCATGATGCTCATTTTTTTCATCATGATGCATATTTTCTTCATCATGATGCACATTTCCTTCATCATGATGCTCATTTTATTCATCATGACGCATGTTTTTTCATCTTGATGCTCATTTCCTTTATCGTGATGCATATTTTCTTCATCGTGATGCTCATTTTCTTCATCGTGATGCTCATTTTCTTCATCGTGATACTCATTTTCTTAATCGACATGCATATTTTCTACATCGTGATGCATATTTTCTTCATCGTGATGCTCATTTTCTTCATCGTGATGCTCTTTTTCCTTTTTCATGATGCTCGTATTCTTCATCTTGATGCTTATTTTCTTCATCATGATGCTCATTTTCTTCATCATGATGCTCATTCTCTACATCATGATGCTCATTTTCTTCATCATGATGCTCGTTTTCTTCATCATGATGCTTATTTTCTTCAACATGATGCTCATTTTCTTCATCTTGATGCTCATTTTTTCATCATGATGCTCGTTTTCTTCATCATGATGCACGTTTTCTTCGACGTGATGCTCATTTCCTTCATCAAGATGCTCATTTTCTTAATCATAATGCTCATTTTTTTAATCATGACGCCAATTTTTTAATCATGTTGCACATTTCCTTCATCATGATGCTCATTTTCTTCATCATGATGCATATTTTCTTCATCGTGATGCATATTTTCTTCATCGTGACACTCATTTTCTTCATCGTGATACTCATTTTCTTCATCATGATGCATATTTTTTCATCACGATGTTCATTTTCTTCATCATGATGCTCATTTTCTTCATCATGATATATATTTTCTTCATCATGATGCATATTTTCTTCATCATGATGATCATTTTCTTCATTTCTTCATCATGATGCATATTTTCCTCATCATGATGCATATTTCCTTAAACATGATGCATATTTTCTTCATCATGATGCTCATTTTCTTCATGATGATACTCATTTTCTACATCATGATGCTCATTTTTTCCATTATGATGCATATTTTCTTCATCATGATGCCCATTTTTACATCATGATGCTCATTTTTTCATCATGATGCATATTTTCTTCATAATGACGCATATTTTCTTCATCATGTTGCATCTTTTCTTCATCATGATGCTCATTTCCTTCATCATGCTGCATATTTTCTTCATCATGATGCTCATTTTCTTCATCATGATGCTCATTTTCTTCATCATAATGCAAATTTTCATCTTCATGATGCATATTTTCTTCATCATGATGCTCATTTTCTTCATCATGATGCTTATTTACTTCATCATGATGCTCATTTTCTTCATCATGATGCATATTTCTTCATCATAGTTTATATTTTCTTCATAATGATGCTCATTTTCTTCATCATGATGCTCATTTTCTTCATCATGATGCTCATTTCCTTCATTACGATGCTCATTTTCTTATCATGAATCTCATTTCCTTCATCATGATACATAATTACTTCATCATGATGCTCATTTTTTTCATCATCATGCATATTTTCTTCATTACGATGCACATTTTCTTCATCGTGATGCTCATTTTCTTCATCATGATGCTCATTTTCTTCATCATGATGTTCATTTCCTTCATCATGATATTTCCTTCATCATTATGCTCATTTTATTCATCATGACGCATATTTTTTCATCTTGATACTCTTTTTCTTCATGATAATACTCATTTTCTTCATCATGATGCTCATTTTCTTTATCATGATGCATATTTTCTTCATCGTGATGCTCATTTTCTTCATCGTGATGTTCATTTTATTCATCGTGATGCTCATTTTCTTAATCGACATGCTCATTTTCTTAATCAACATGCATATTTTCTTCATCGTGAAGCATATTATCTTCATCGTGATGCTCATTTTCTTCTTCGTGATGCTCATTTTCCTTTATCATAATGCTCGTATTCTTCATCATGATCTCATTTTCTTCAACATGATGCTTATTTTCTTCATCATGATGCTCATTTTCTTCATCATGATTCTCATTTTCTTCATCATGATGCAAATTTTCATCATCATGATGCTTATTTTCTTCATCATGATGCTCATTTTCTTCATCATGATGCTCGTTTTCTTCATCTTGATGCTCGTTTTCTTCAACATGATGCTCATTTTCTTCAACATGATGCTCATTTTCTTCATCATGATGCTTATTTTTTTCATCATGATGCTCATTTTTTTAATCATGACACTCACTTTTTTTAATTATGTTGCACATTTCCTTCACCATGATGCTCATTTTCTTCATCATGATGCTCATTTTCTTCATCATGATGCTCGTTTTCTTCATCATGATGCTCATTTCCTTCCTCATGATGCTCATTTTCTTCATCATGATTTATATTTTCTTCATAATGATGCTCATTTTCTTCATCATAATGCTCATTTTCTTCATCATGATGCTCATTTCCCTGATCATGATGCTCATTTTCTTTATCGTGATGCATATTTTCTTCATCATGATGCTCATTTTCTTCTTCATGATGCTCATTTTCTTCATCGTGATGCATATTTTTTCATCCTGATGCTCATTTTCTTCATCATTGTGCTCATTTTCTTCATCATGATGTATATTTTATTCATCATGATGCATATATTCTTCATCATGATGATCATTTTCTTCATCATGATGCACATTTTCTTATTCCTCATGCTCATTTTCTTTATCATAATGCATATTTTCTTCATCATGATGCACATTTCCTTTATCATGGTGTTCATTTCCTTCATCATGATGATCATTTTATTCATCATTTCGCATATTTTTTTCATCTTGATGCTCATTTTCTTCATCATAATGCTCATTTTCTTCATCATGATGCTCATTTCCTTCATCATAATGCTCATTTTCTTCATCGTGATGCATAATTTCTTCATCGTGATACTCATTTTCTTAATCGTGATGCTCATTTTCTTCATCAAGATACATATTTTTTTAATCATGAAGCTCATTTCCTTCATCACGATGCTAATTTTCTCATCATGATTCACATTTCCTTCATCATGATACATATTTTCTTCATCATGATTCTCATTTTATACATCATGATGCATATTTTCTTCATTAAGATGTTCATTTTTTTCATCATGATCATATTTTCTTCATCATGATTCATATTTCCTTAAACATGATGCATATTTTCTTTATCATAATACTCATTTTCTTCATGATGATGCTCAATTTCTTCATCATGATGCACATTTTCTTCATCATGATGGTCATTTTCTTTATCATGAAGCATATTTTCTTCATCATGATACACATTTCTTTCATATGATGTTCATTTCCTTCATCATGATGCTCATTTCTCATGATGCTCATTTAATTCATCATGACGCATATTTTTTTATCTTGATGCTCATTTTCTTCATCATGATGCTCATTTCTTTTATCATGATGCTCATTCTCTTTATCGTGATGCATATTTTCTTCATCGTGATGCTCATTTTCTTCATTGTGATGCTCATTTTCTTCATCGTGATACTCATTTTCTTAATCGACATGCATATTTTCTTCATCGTGATGCACATTTTATTCATCATGATGCTCATTTTTTCATCGTGATGCTCATTTTCCTTTATCATGATACTCATTTTCTTCATTCTGATGCATATTTTCTTCATCTTGATGCTCATTTTCTTCATCTTGATGCTCATTTTCTTCATCGTGATGCATATTTTTTTCTTCATCATGATGCATATTTTCTTAAACAAGATGCATATTTTCTTCATCATGATGCTCATTTTCTTCATCATTATGCATATTTTCTTCAATATGATTCATATTTTCTTCATCATGATACACATTTTCTTCATCATGATGCACATTTTCTTCATCATGATGCTCATTTTCTTCATCATGATGCGTATTTTCTTCATCATGATGCACATTTCCTTCATCATGATGTTCATTTCCTTCATCATTATGCTCATTTTATTCATCATGACGCATATTTTTTAATCTTGATGCTCATTTCCTTCCTCATGATGCTTTTTTTCTTTATCGTGATGCATATATTCTTCATCGTGATGCATATATTCATCATCGTGATGCTCATTTTCTTCATCGTGATGCTCATTTTCTTCATAGTGATACTCATTTTCTTAATCGACATGCATATTTTCTTCATCGGGATGCATATTTTCTTCATCGTGATGCTCATTTTCTTCATCATGATGCTCATTTTCCTTTATCATGATGCTCGTATTCTTCATCATGATGCTCATTTTCTTAATCTTGATGCTTATTTTCTTCATCATGATGCTCACTTTTACATCATGATGCTCATTTTTTGATCATGATGCATATTTTCTTCATCATGACGCATATTTTCTTTATCATGATGCATATTTTCTTCATCATGATGCTCATTTCCTTCATCATGATGCATATTTTCTTCATCATGATGCTCATTTTCTTCATCATGATGCTCATTTTCTTCATCATAATGCAAATTTTCATCTTCATGATGCAAATTTTCTTCATCATGATGCTCATTTTATTCATCATGATGCTTTTTTTCTTCATCATGATGCATATTTTCTTCAACATGATGCTCATTTTCTTCATCATGATGCTTATTTACTTCATCATGATGCTCATTTTCTTCATCATGGTTCATATTTTCTTCATAATGATGCTCATTTTCTTCATCATGGTGCATATTTCTTCATCATGATGCCCATTTTCTTCATCATGA
>JAHCLQ010000579.1:0-97875 GCA_023678885.1 Pogostemon cablin | reverse complement strand
CTTCATCATGATACATATTTTTTTCATCGTGATGCTATTATCTTCATCATGATGTTCATTTTCTTCATCATGATGCATATTTTCTTCATCATGATGCTCATTTTCTTCGTCATGATGCATATTTTCTTCATCATGATGCATATTTTCTTAAACATGATGCATATTTTCTTCATAATGATGCTCATTTTCTTCATCATGTCTTCATCATGATGCATATTTTCTTTTATCATGATGCGTATGTTCTTCATCATGATGCATACTTTCTTCATCATGTTGCTCATTTTCTTTATCTTGATGCATAATTTCTTCATCATGATGCTCATTTTCATCATCATGATGCTCATTTCCTTTATCATATGCTCATTTTCTTCATCATAAAACATATTTTCTTCATCATGATGCTCATTTTCTTCATCATGATTCAATTTTTTCGTTATAATGTACATTTTCTTCATCGTCATGCTCATTTTCTTCATCATGATGCATATTTTCTTCATAGTGATTCTAATCTTATTCATTGTGATGTGCATTTTCTTCATCGTGATGCTCATTTCCTTCATCTTGATGCTCATTATTTTCGTCAAGATGCATATTTTCTTCATCGTGAAGCACATTTTCTTCATCATAAAGTTCATTTTCTTCATCATGATGCTCATTTTCTTCATAATGATACTCATTTTCTTCATTATGATGCATATTTTCTACATCATGATGCTCATTTTCTTCATCATTATGCATATTTTCTTCATCATGATGCACATTTTCTTAAATAAGATGCAAATTTTCATCATCATGATTCATATTTTCTTTATCATGATGCATATATTTCTTCATCATGATGCATATTTTCTTCATCATGATGCTCATTTTCTTCATCATGATGCATATTTTCTTCATCTTGATGCTCATTTTCTTCATCATGATGCTCATTTCCTTCATCATAATGCTCATTTTCTTCATCATAATGCATATTTTCTTAAACATGATGCAAATTTTCTTCATCATGATGTATATTTTCTTTATCATGATGCGTATTTTCTTCATCATAATGCTCATTTTCTTCAACGTGATGCATATTTTCTTCATCATGATGCTCATTTCCTTCATCATGATGTTCATTTTCTTCATCATGATACTCATTTCTTCATTATAATTCATATTTTCTTCATCATGATGTTCATTTTCTTCATCATGATGCATATTTTCTTCAACATGATGCTCATTTTATTCATCATGATGCATATTTTTGTTCATCTTTATGTTCATTTTCGTCATCATGATGTTCATTTTCGTGATCATGATGCTCATTTCCTTCATCATGATGCATATTTTCTTCATCATGATGCATATTTCCTTAATTCTGATGCACATTTTCTTCATCATGAAGCTCTTTTTTCTTAATCATGAATCTCATTCTCTTCATCATGATGCTCATTTCCTTCATCATGATGCTTATTTTCTTTATCATGATACTCATTTTCTTCATTATGATTCATATTTTCTTCATCATTATGCTCATTTTCTTCATCATTATGCATATTTTCTTAAACATGATGCTCATTTTATTCATCATGATGCATATTTTTTTTCATCTGTATGTTGATTTTCTTCATCATGATGTTCATTTTCTTCATCATGACACTCACGTCCTTCATCATGATGCATATTTTCTTCATCATGATGCATATTTTCTTCATCGTGAAACACATTTTCTTCATCATGATGCTCATTTCCTTCATCATGATGCTCATTTTCTTCATCATGATACTCAATTTCTTCATTATGATGCATATTTTCTTCATCATGATGCATATTTTCTTCATCATGATGCTCATTTCCTTCATCATGATGCGTATTTTCTTCATCATTATACATATTTCTTTAATTCTGATGCATATTTTCTTCATCGTGATTCTAATTTTCTAATCGCGATGCTCACTTCCTTCATCATGATTAATATTTCCTTCATCATGATGCATATTTTTCTTCATCACGATGCTCATTTTATTCATCATGATGCTCATTTTCTTTATCATAATGCTCATTTTCTTCATCATGATGCTCATTTTCTTCATCATGATGCATATTTTCTACATCGTGATGCATATTTTCTTCATCATAATGCATATTTTCTTCATCTTGATGCTCATTTCCAACATCATGATACTCATTTCCTTCATCATGATGCTCATTTCGTTCATCATGATGCTAATTTTCTTCATCATGATGCTCATTTTCTTCATCATGATGCATATTTTCTTCATCATGATGCTCATTTTATTCATCATGATGCATAATTTTGTTCATCTTTATGCTCATTTTCTTCATCATGATGTTCATTTTCTTCATCATGATGCTCATTTCCTTCATCATGATGCATATTTTCTTCATCATGATGCATATTTTCTTCATCGTGAAGCACATTTTCTTCATCATGAAGCTCATTTTTCTTAATGATGATGCTCATTTTCTTTATCACGATGCTCATTTCCTTCATCATGATGCTCATTTTCTTCATCATTATACTCATTTTATTCATTATGATTCATATTTTCTTCATCATGATGCTCATTTTCTTCATCATGATGCATATTTTCTTAAACATGATGCATATTTTCTTCATCATGATTCTCATTTTCTTCATCAAGATACATATTTTCTTCATCATGATGCTCATTTTCTTCATCATTATGCATATTTTCTTCATTATAATGCTCATTTTCTTCATCATGATGCTCATTTTCTTCATCATGAGGCAAATATCATGATGCTCATTTTCTTCATCATGATGTCGTGATGCATAGTTTCTTCATCGTGATGCTCATTTTCTTCATCGTGATTCTTATTTTCTTCGTCATGATGCTTATATTCTTCATCATGATGCTCATTTTCTTCATCATGATGCTCATTTTCTTCATCATAATGCTCATATTTTCATCATGATGCATATTTTCTTCATCATGATGCATATTTTCTTCATCATGATGCTCATTTCCTTCATCATGATGCATATTTTCTTCATCATTATTCATATTTTCTTAATTCTGATGCATATTTTCTTCATCGTGATGCTCATTTTCTACATCGCGATGCTCACTTCATTCATCATGATGTATATTTAATGATGCATATTTTCTTCATCATAATGCTTATTTTCTTAAACATGACGCATATTTTCTTAATCATGATGCTCATTTTCTTCATCATGATGCATATTTTTTCATCATGATGCATATTTTCTTCATCATGATGCATATTTTCTTCATCATGATGCTCATTTTCTTCATCATGATGCATATCTTCTTCATCGTGATGCATATTTTTTTATACATGATGCATATTTTCTTCATCATGATGCTCATTTCCTTCATCATGATGCTCATTTTCTTTATCATGGTGCATATTTTCTTCATCATGATGCTCATTTTATTCATCATGATGTATATTTTTTTCATCTTTATGTTGATTTTCTTCATCATGACGTTCATTTTCTTCATCATGACGCTCATGTCCTTCATCATGATGCATATTTTCTTCATCATGATGCATATTTTCTTCATCGTGAAACACATTTTCTTCATCATGAAGCTCATTTTTCTTCATCGTGAAACACATTTTCTTCATCGTGAAATACATTTTCTTCATCATGATGCTCATTTTCTTCATCATGATACTCATTTTCTTCATTATGATGCATATTTTCTTCATCATGATGCATATTTTCTTCATCATGATGCTCATTTCCTACATCATGATGCATATTTTCTTCATCATTATGCGTATTTCTTTAATTCTGATGCATATTTTCTTCATCGTGATGCTAATTTTCTACATCGCGATGCTCACTTCCTTCATCATGATGAATATTTCCTTCATCATGATGCATATTTTTCTTCATCATGATGCTCATTTTCTTCATCATGATGCTCATTTCCTTCATCATAATGCTCATTTTCTTCATCATGATGCTCATTTTCTTCATCATGATGCATATTTTCTATATCGTGATGCATATTTTCTTCATCGTGATTCTAATCTTCTTCATTGTGATGCTCATTTTCTTCATCGTGATACTCATTTCCTTCATCTTGATGCTCATTTCCTTCATCCTGATGTGTATTTTCTTCATCATGATGCATATTTTCTTCATCTTGATGCTCATTTCCAACATCATGATACTCATTTCCTTCATCATGATGCTCATTTCGTTCAACATGATGCTAATTTTCTTCATCATGTTGCTCATTTTCTTCATCATGATGCATATTTTCTTCATCATGATGCTCATTTTATTCATCATGATGCATAATTTTGTTCATCTTTATGCTCATTTTCTTCATCATGATGTTCATTTTCTTCATCATGATGCTCATTTCCTTCATCATGATGCATATTTTATTCATCATGATGCATATTTTCTTCATCGTGAAGCTCATTTTTCTTAACGATGATGCTCATTTTCTTCATCATGATACTCAATTCCTTCATCATGATGCTCATTTTCTTCATCATGATACTCATTTTCTTCATTATGATTCATATTTTCTTCATCATGATGCTCATTTTCTTCATCATGATGCATATTTTCTTAAACATGATGCATATTTTCTTCATCATGATTCTCATTTTCTTCATCAAGATGCATATTTTCTTCATAATAATGTTCATTTTCTTCATCATTATGCATATTTTCTTCATTATAGTGCTCATTTTCTTCATCATGAGGCAAATATCATGATGCTCATTTTCTTCATCGTGATGCTAATTTTCTTCATTGAGATGCTCATTTTCTTCATCATGATGTCGTGATGCATAGTTTCTTCATCGTGATACTCATTTTCTTCATCGTGATTCTTATTTTCTTCATCATGATGCTCATATTCTTCATCATGATGCTCATTTTCTTCATCATGATGCTCATTTTCTTCATCATAATGCTCATTCTTTCATCATGATGCATATTTTCTTCATCATGATGCATATTTTCTTCATCATGATGCTCATTTCCTTTATCATGATGCATATTTTCTTCATCATTATTCATATTTTCATAATTCTGATGCATATTTTCTTCATCGTGATGCTCATTTTCTACATCGTGATGCTCACTTTATTCATCATGATGCATATTTAATAATGCATATTTTCTTCATCATAATGCTTATTTTCTTAAACATGACGCATATTTTCTTAATCATGATGCTCATTTTCTTCATCATGATGCATATTTTCTTCATCATGATGCATATTTTCTTCATCATGATGCTCATTTTCTTCATCATGATGCATATCTTCGTCATCGTGATGCATATTTTTTTATACATGATGCATATTTTCTTCATCATGATGCTCATTTCCTTCATCATGATGCTCATTTTCTTTATCATGGTGCATATTTTCTTCATCATGATGTTCATTTTATTCATCATGATGCATATTTTCTTCAACATGATGCTCATTTTATTCATCATGATGCATATTTTTGTTCATCTTTATGTTCATTTTCGTCATCATGATGTTCATTTTCGTGATCATGATGCTCATTTCCTTCATCATGATGCATATTTTCTTCATCATGATGCATATTTCCTTAATTCTGATGCACATTTTCTTCATCATGAAGCTCTATTTTCTTAATCATGATTCTCATTTTCTTCATCATGATGCTCATTTCATTCATCATGATGCTCATTTTCTTTATCATGATACTCATTTTCTTCATTATGATTCATATTTTCTTCATCATGATGCTCATTTTCTTCATCATTATGCATATTTTCTTAAACATGATGCTCATTTTATTCATCATGATGCATATTTTTTTTCATCTGTATGTTGATTTTCTTCATCATGATGTTCATTTTCTTCATCATGACACTCACGTCCTTCATCATGATGCATATTTTCTTCATCATGATGCATATTTTCTTCATCGTGAAACACATTTTCTTCATCATGATGCTCATTTCCTTCATCATGATGCTCATTTTCTTCATCATGATACTCAATTTCTTCATTATGATGCATATTTTCTTCATAATGATGCATATTTTCTTCATCATGATGCTCATTTCCTTCATCATGATGCGTATTTTCTTCATCATTATACATATTTCTTTAATTCTGATGCATATTTTCTTCATCGTGATGCTAATTTTCTAATCGCGATGCTCACTTCCTTCATCATGATTAATATTTCCTTCATCATGATGCATATTTTTCTTCATCACGATGCTCATTTTATTCATCATGATGCTCATTTCCTTTATCATAATGCTCATTTTCTTCATCATTATGCTCATTTTCTTCATCATGATGCATATTTTCTATATCGTGATGCATATTTTCTTCATCGTGATTCGAATCTTCTTCATTGTGATGCTCATTTTCTTCATCATGATACTCATTTCATTCGTCTTGATGCTCATTTCCTTCATCATGATGCGTATTTTCTTCATCATGATGCATATTTTCTTCATCTTGATGCTCATTTCCAACATCATGATACTCATTTCCTTCATCATGATGCTCATTTCGTTCATCATGATGCTAATTTTCTTCATCATGATGCTCATTTTCTTCATCATGATGCATATTTTCTTCATCATGATGCTCATTTTATTCATCATGATACATAATTTTGTTCATCTTTATGCTCATTTTCTTCATCATGATGTTCATTTTCTTCATCATGATGCTCATTTCCTTCATCATGATGCATATTTTATTCATCATGATGCATATTTTCTTCATCGTGAAGCACATTTTCTTCATCATGAAGCTCATTTTTCTTAATGATGATGCTCATTTTCTTTATCACGATGCTCATTTCCTTCATCATGATGCTCATTTTCTTCATCATGATACTCATTTTATTCATTATGATTCATATTTTCTTCATCATGATGCTCATTTTCTTCATCATGATGCATATTTTCTTAAACATGATGCATATTTTCTTCATCATGATTCTCATTTTCTTCATCAAGATACACATTTTCTTCATCATGATGTTCATTTTCTTCATCATTATGCATATTTTCTTCATTATAATGCTCATTTTCTTCATCATGATGCTCATTTTCTTCATCATGAGGCAAATATCATGATGCTCATTTTCTTCATCATGATGTCGTGATGCATAGTTTCTTCATCGTGATGCTCATTTTCTTCATCGTGATTCTTATTTTCTTCGTCATGATGCTCATATTCTTCATCATGATGCTCATTTTCTTCATCATGATGCCCATTCTCTTCATCATAATGCTCATTTTTCATCATGATGCATATTTTCTTCATCATGATGCATATTTTCTTCATCATGATGCTCATTTCCTTCATCATGATGCATATTTCCTTCATCATTATTCATATTTTCTTTATCATGATGCATATTTTCTTCATCGTGATGCATATTTTTTTATACATGATGCATATTTTCTTCATCATGATGCTCATTTCCTTCATCATGATGCTCATT
Organism: Pogostemon cablin; assembly: GCA_023678885.1. NCBI lineage: Eukaryota > Viridiplantae > Streptophyta > Magnoliopsida > Lamiales > Lamiaceae > Pogostemon > Pogostemon cablin. The sequence continues at coordinate 90,395 of JAHCLQ010000579.1, read as the reverse complement.
TTCTTTATCATGGTGCATATTTTCTTCATCATGATGCTCATTTTATTCATCATGATGTATATTTTTTTCATCTTTATGTTGATTTTCTTCATCATGACGTTCATTTTCTTCATCATGACGCTCATGTCCTTCATCATGATGCATATTTTCTTCATCATGATGCTCATTTTCTTTATCATGATGCATATTTTCTTCATCGTGATGCATATTTTTTTATACATGATGCATATTTTCTTCATCATGATGCTCATTTCCTTCATCATGATGCTCATTTTCTTTATCATGGTGCATATTTTCTTCATCATGATGCTCATTTTATTCATCATGATGTATATTTTTTTCATCTTTATGTTGATTTTCTTCATCATGACGTTCATTTTCTTCATCATGACGCTCATGTCCTTCATCATGATGCATATTTTCTTCATCATGATGCTCATTTTCTTCATCGTGAAATACATTTTCTTCATCGTGAAATACATTTTCTTCATCATGATGCTCATTTTCTTCATCATGATACTCATTTTCTTCATTATGATGCATATTTTCTTCATCATGATGCATATTTTCTTCATCATGATGCTCATTTCCTACATCATGATGCGTATTTTCTTCATCATTATGCGTATTTCTTTAATTCTGATGCATATTTTCTTCATCGTGATGCTAATTTTCTACATCGCGATGCTCACTTCCTTCATCATGATGAATATTTCCTTCATCATGATGCATATTTTTCTTCATCATGATGCTCATTTTCTTCATCATGATGCTCATTTCCTTCATCATAATGCTCATTTTCTTCATCATGATGCTCATTTTCTTCATCATGATGCATATTTTCTATATCGTGATGCATATTTTCTTCATCGTGATTCTAATCTTCTTCATTGTGATGCTCATTTTCTTCATCGTGATACTCATTTCCTTCATCTTGATGCTCATTTCCTTCATCCTGATGCGTATTTTCTTCATCATGATGCATATTTTCTTCATCTTGATGCTCATTTCCAACATCATGATACTCATTTCCTTCATCATGATGCTCATTTCGTTCATCATGATGCTAATTTTCTTCATCATGTTGCTCATTTTCTTCATCATGATGCATATTTTCTTCATCATGATGCTCATTTTATTCATCATGATGCATAATTTTGTTCATCTTTATGCTCATTTTCTTCATCATGATGTTCATTTTCTTCATCATGATGCTCATTTCCTTCATCATGATGCATATTTTCTTCATCATGATGCATATTTTCTTCATCGTGAAGCTCATTTTTCTTAATGATGATGCTCATTTTCTTCATCATGATGCTCATTTCCTTCATCATGATGCTCATTTTCTTCATCATGATACTCATTTTCTTCATTATGATTCATATTTTCTTCATCATGATGCTCATTTTCTTCATCATGATGCATATTCTCTTAAACATGATGCATATTTTCTTCATCATGATTCTCATTTTCCTCATCAAGATGCATATTTTCTTCATCATGATGCTCATTTTCTTCATCATTATGCATATTTTCTTCATTATAATGCTCATTTTCTTCATCATGATGCTCATTTTCTTCATCATGAGGCAAATATCATGATGCTCATTTTCTTCATCGTGATGCTAATTTTCTTCATTGAGATGCTCATTTTCTTCATCATGATGTCGTGATGCATAGTTTCTTCATCGTGATGCTCATTTTATTCATCGTGATTCTTATTTTCTTCGTCACGATGCTCATATTCTTCATCATGATGCTCATTTTCTTCATCATGATGCTCATTTTCTTCATCATAATGCTCATTTTTTCATCATGATGCATATTTTCTTCATCATGAATCATATTTTCTTCATCATGATGCTCATTTCCTTCATCATGATGCATATTTTCTTCATCATTATGCATATTTTCTTAATTCTGATGCATATTTTCTTCATCGTGATGCTCATTTTCTACATCGCGATGCTCACTTCCTTCATCATGATGCATATTTAATGATGCATATTTTCTTCATCATGATGCTCATTTTCTTAAACATGACGCATATTTTCTTCATCATGATGCTCATTTTCTTCATCATGATGCATATTTTCTTCATCATGATGCATATTTTCTTCATCATAATGCATATTTTCTTCATCATGATGCTCATTTTCTTCATCATGATGCATATCTTCTTCATCATGATGTATATTTTCTTATACATGATGCATATTTTCTTCATCATGATGTTCATTTTCTTCATCATGATGCTCATGTCCTTCATCATGATGCTTATTTTCTTCATCATGATGCATATTTTCTTCATCGTGAAACACATTTTCTTCATCATGAAGCTCATTTTTCTTCATGATGATGCTCATTTTCTTCATCATGATGTCCATTTCCTTCATCATGATGCTCATTTTCTTCATCATGATACTCATTTTCTTCATTATGATGCATATTTTCTTCATCATGATGAATATTTTCTTCATCATGATGCTCATTTCCTTCATCATGATGCGTATTTTCTTCATCATTATGCATATTTCCTTAATTCTGATGCATATTTTCTTCATCGTGATGCTAATTTTCTACATCGCGATGCTCAGTTCCTTCATCATGATGCATATTTTTCTTCATCATGATGCTCATTTTCTTCATCACGATGCTCATTTCCTTCATCATAATGCTCATTTTCTTCATCATGATGCTCATTTTATTCATCATGATGCATATTTTCTTCATCGTGATGCATATTTTCTTCATCGTGATTCTAATCTTCTTCATTGTGATGCTCATTTTCTTCATCGTGATACTCATTTCCTTCATCTTCATGCTCATTTCCTTCATCATGATGCGTATTTTCTTCATCATGATGCATATTTTCTTCATCTTGATGCTCATTTCCAACATCATGATACTCATTTCCTTCATCATGATGCTCATTTCGTTCATCATGATGCTAATTTTCTTCATCGTGATGCTCATTTTCTTCATCATGATGCATATTTTCTTCATCATGATGCTCATTTTATTCATCATGATGCATAATTTTGTTCATCTTTATGCTCATTTTCTTCATCATGATATTCATTTTCTTCTTCATGATGCTCATTTCCTTCATCATGATGCATATTTTCTTCATCAAGATGCATATTTTATTCATCATGAAGCACATTTTCTTCATCAAGAATCTCATTTTTCTTAATTATGATGCTCATTTTCTTCATCATGATGCTCATTTCCTTCATCATGATGCTCCTTTTCTTCATCATGATACTCATTTTCTTCATTATGATTCATATTTTCTTCATCATGATGCTCATTTTCTTCATCATGATGCATATTTTCTTAAACATGATGCATATTTTCTTCATCATGATTCTCATTTTCTTCATCAAGATGCATATTTTCTTCATCATGATTCTCATTTTCTTCATCATTATGCATATTTTCTTCATTATAATGCTCATTTTCTTCATCATGATGCTCATTTTCTTCATCATGAGGCAAATATCATGATGCTCATTTTCTTCATCGTGATGCTAATTTTCTTCATTGAGATGCTCATTTTCTTCATCATAATGCCGTGATGCATAGTTTCTTCATCGTGATGCTCATTTTCTTCATCGTGATTCTTATTTTCTTCGTCATGATGCTCATATTCTTCATCATGATGCTCATTTTCTTCATCATGATGCTCATTTTCTTCATCATGATGCTCATTTTTTCATCATGATGCATATTTTCTTCATCGTGATGCATATTTTTTTCATCATGATGCTCATTTCCTTCATCATGATGCTCATTTTCTTCATCATGATACATATCTTCTTCATCATGATGCATATTTTCTTATACATGATGCATATTTTCTTCATCATGATGCTCATTTCCTTCATCATGATGCTCATTTTCTTCATCATGATGCATATTTTCTTCATCATGATGCTCATTTTCTTAAACATGACGCATATTTTTTTCATCATGATGCTCATTTTCTTCATCATGATGCATATTTTCTTCATCATGATGCATATTTTCTTCATCATGATACATATTTTCTTCATCATGATGCTCATTTTCTTCATCATGATGCATATCTTCTTCATCATGATGTATATTTTCTTATACATGATGCATATTTTCTTCATCATGATGCTCATTTCCTTCATCATGATACATATTTTCTTCATCATGATGCTATTATCTTCATCATGATGTTCATTTTCTTCATCATGATGCATATTTTCTTCATCATGATGCTCATTTTCTTCGTCATGATACATATTTTCTTCATCATGATGCATATTTTCTTAAACATGATGCATATTTTCTTCATAATGATGCTCATTTTCTTCATCATGTCTTCATCATGATGCATATTTTCTTTATCATGATGCGTTTGTTCTTCATCATGATGCATACTTTCTTCATCATGATGCTCATTTTCTTTATCGTGATGCTATTTTCTTATACATGATACATATTTACTTCATCATGATGCTATTATATTCATCATGATGTTCATTTTCTTCATCATGATGCATATTTTCTTCATCATGATGCTCATTTTCTTCGTCATGATGCATATATTCTTCATCATGATGCATATTTTCTTCATAATGATCCTCATTTTCTTCATCATGTCTTCATCATGATGCATATTTTCTTTATCATGATGCGTATGTTCTTCATCATGATGCATACTTTCTTCATCATGATGCACATTTTCTATATCGTGATGCATAATTTCTTCATCATGATGCTCAATTTCTTCATTATGATGCTCATTTCCTTCACCATAATGCTCATTTTCTTCATCATGATACATATTTTATTCATCATGATCCTCATTTTCTTCATCATGATGCATATTTTCTTCGTTATGATGCACATTTTCTTCATCACGATGCTCTTTTTCTTCATCATGACGCATATTTTCTTCATCGTGATTCTAATCTTATTCATTGTGATGTTCATTTTCTTCATCGTGATGCTCATTTCCTTCATCTTGATGCTCATTTTTTTCATCAAGATGCATATTTTCTTCATCGTGAAGCACATTTTCTTCATCATAAAGTTCATTTCCTTCATCTTGATGCTCATTTTCTTCATCATGATACTTATTTTCTTCATTATTATGCCTATTTTCTTCATCATGATGCCTATTTTCTTCATCATGATGTCGTGATGCATAGTTTCTTCATCGTGATACTCATTTTCTTCATCGTGATTCTTATTTTCTTCGTCATGATGCTAATATTTTTCATCATGATGCACATTTTCTTCATCATGATGCTCATTTTCTTCATCATAATGCTCATTATTTCATCATGATGCATATTTTCTTCATCATGATGCATATTTTCTTCATCATGATGCTCATTTCCTTCATCATGATGCATATTTTCTTCATCATTATGCATATTATCTTCATCTTGATGCATATTTTCTTCATCATGATGCTCATTTTATTCATCATGATGCATAATTTTGTTTTTTTTTATGCTCATTTTCTTCATCATGGTGTTCATTTTCTTCATCATGATGCTCATTTCCTTCATCATGATGCATATTTTATTCATCATGATGCATATTTTCTTCTTCGTGAAGAACATTTTCTTCATCATGAAGCTCATTTTTCTTAATGATTATGCTCATTTTCTTCATCATGATGCTCATTTCCTTCATCATGATGCTCATTTTCTTCATCATGATACTCATTTTCTTCATTATGATTCATATTTTCTTCATCATGATGCTCATTTCTTCATTATGATGCATATTTTCTTAAACATGATGCATATTTTCTTCATCATGATTCTCATTTTCTTCATCAAGATGCATATTTTCTTCATCATGATGCTCAATTTCTTCATCATTATGCATATTTTCTTCATTATAATGCTCATTTTCTTCATCATGATACTCATTTTCTTCATCATGAGGCAAATATCATGATGCTCATTTTCTTCATCGTGATGCTAATTTTCTTCATTGAGATGCTCATTTTCTTCATCATGATGTCGTGATGCATAGTTTCTTCATCGTGATGCTCATTTTATTCATCGTGATTCTTATTTTATTCGTCACGATGCTCATATTCTTCATCGTGCTACTCATTTTCTTCATTATGATGCTCATTTTCTTCATCATAATGCTCATTCTTTCATCATGATGCATATTTTCTTCATCATGATGCATATTTTATTCATCATGATGCTCATTTCCTTCATCATGATGCATATTTTCTCCATCATTATGCATATTTTCTTAATTCTGATGCATATTTTCTTCATCGTGATACTCATTTTCTACATCGTGATGCTCACTTCCTTCATCATGATGCATATTTAATGATGCATATTTTCTTCATCGTGATGCTCATTTTCTTAAACATGACGCATATTTTCTTCATCATGATGCTCATTTTCTTCATCATGATACATATTTTCTTCATCATGATGCATATTTTCTTCATCATAATGCATATTTTCTTCATCATGATGCTCATTTTCTTCATCATGATGCATATCTTCTTCATCATGATGCATATTTTCTTATACATGATGCATATTTTCTTCATCATGATGTTCATTTTCTTCATTATGACGCTCATGTCCTTCATCATGATGCATATTTTCTTCATCATGATGCATATTTTCTTCATCGTGAAACACATTTTCTTCATCATGAAGCTCATTTTTCTTCATGATGATGCTCATTTTCTTCATCATGATGCTCATTTCCTTCATCATGATGCTCATTTTCTTCATCATGATGCTCATTTTCTTCATTATGATGCATATTTTTTTCATCATGATGAATATTTTCTTCGTCATGATGCTCATTTCCTTCATCATGATGCGTATTTTCTTCATCATTATGCATATTTCCTTAATTCTGATGCATATTTTCTTCATCGTGATGCTAATTTTCTACATCGCGATGCTCACTTCCTTCATCATGATGCATATTTTTCTTCGTCATGATGCTCATTTTCTTCATCACGATGCTCATTTCCTTCATCATAATGCTCATTTTCTTCATCATGATGCTCATTTTCTTCATCATGATACTCATTTCCTTCATCTTCATGCTCATTTCCCTCATCATGATGCGTATTTTCTTCATCATGATGCATATTTTCTTCATCTTGATGCTCATTTCCAACATAATGATACTCATTTCCTTCATCATGATGCTCATTTCGTTCATCATGATGCTCATTTTCTTCATCATGATGCATATTTTCTTCATCATGATGCTCATATTATTCATCATGATGCATAATTTTGTTCATCTTTATGCTCATTTTCTTCATCATGATGTTCATTTTCTTCTTCATTCTCATTTCCTTCATCATGATGCATAGTTTCTTCATCATGATGCATATTTTATTCATCGTGAAGCACATTTTCTTCATCATGAAGCTCATTTTTCTTAATGATGATGCTCATTTTCTTCATCATGATGCTCATTTCCTTCATCATGATGCTCATTTTCTTCATCATGATACTCATTTTCTTCATTATGATTCATATTTTCTTCATCATGATGCTCATTTTCTTCATCATGATGCATATTTTCTTCATCATGATTCTCATTTTCTTCATCAAGATGCATATTTTCTTCATCATGATGCTCATTTTCTTCATCATTATGCATATTTTCTTCATTATAATGCTCATTTTCTTCATCATGATGCTCATTTTCTTCATCATGAGGCAAATATCATGATGCTCATTTTCTTCATCGTGATGCTAATTTTCTTCATTGAGATGCTCATTTTCTTCATCATGATGTCGTGATGCATAGTTTCTTCATCGTGATACTCATTTTCTTCATCGTGATTCTTATTTTCTTCGTCATGATGCTAAAATTCTTCATCATGATACTCATTTTCTTCATCATGATGCTCATTTTCTTCATCATAATGCTCATTCTTTCATCATGATGCATATTTTCTTCATCATGATGCATATTTTCTTCATCATGATGCTCATTTCCTTCATCATGATGCATATTTTCTTCATCATTATGCATATTATCTTCATCTTGATACATATTTTCTTCATCATGATGCTCATTTTATTCATCATGATGCATAATTTTGTTTTTTTTTATGCTCATTTTCTTCATCATGGTGTTCATTTTCTTCATCATGATGCTCATTTCCTTCATCATAATGCATATTTTATTCATCATGATGCATATTTTCTTCTTCGTGAAAACATTTTCTTCATCATGAAGCTCATTTTTCTTAATGATGATGCTCATTTTCTTCATCATGATGCTCATTTCCATCATCATGATGCTCATTTTCTTCATCGTGATGCTAATTTTCTTAATTGAGATGCTCATTTTCTTCATCATGATGTCGTGATGCATAGTTTCTTCATCGTGATACTCATTTTCTTCATCGTGATTCTTATTTTCTTCGTCATGATGCTAAAATTCTTCATCATGATACTCATTTTCTTCATCATGATGCTCATTTTCTTCATCATAATGCTCATTCTTTCATCATGATGCATATTTTCTTCATCATGATGCATATTTTCTTCATCATGATGCTCATTTCCTTCATCATGATGCATATTTTCTTCATCATTATGCATATTATCTTCATCTTGATACATATTTTCTTCATCATGATGCTCTTTTTATTCATCATGATGCATAATTTTGTTTTTTTTATGCTCATTTTCTTCATCATGGTGTTCATTTTCTTCATCATGATGCTCATTTCCTTCATCATGATGCATATTTCATTCATCATGATGCATATTTTCTTCTTCGTGAAAACATTTTCTTCATCATGAAGCTCATTTTTCTTAATGATGATGCTCATTTTCTTCATCATGATGCTCATTTCCTTCATCATGATGCTCATTTTCTTCAACATGATACTCATTTTCTTCATTATGATTCATATTTTCTTCATCATGATGCTCATTTCTTCATCATGATGCATATTTTCTTAAACATGATGCATATTTTCTTCATCATGATTCTCATTTTCTTCATCAAGATGCATATTTTCTTCATCATGATGCTCAATTTCTTCATCATTATGCATATTTTCTTCATTATAATGCTCATTTTCTTCATCATGATACTCATTTTCTTCATCATAAGGCAAATATCATGATGCTCATTTTCTTCATCGTGATGCTAATTTTCTTCATTGAGATGCTCATTTTCTTCATCATGATGTCGTGATGAATAATTTCTTCATCGTGATGCTCATTTTATTCATCGTGATTCTTATTTTCTTCGTCACGATGCTCATATTCTTCATCATGATGCTCATTTTCTTCATCATGATGCTCATTTTCTTCATCATAATGCTCATTTTTTCATCATGATGCATATTTTCTTCATCATGATGCATATTTTCTTCATCATGATGCTCATTTCCTTCATCATGATGCATATTTTCTTCATCATTATGCATATTTTCTTAATTCTGATGCATATTTTCTTCATCGTGATACTCATTTTCTACATCGTGATGCTCACTTCCTTCATCATGATGCATATTTAATGATGCATATTTTCTTCATCATGATGCTCATTTTATTAAACATGACGCATATTTTCTTCATCATGATGCTCATTTTCTTCATCATGATGCATATTTTCTTCATCATGATGCATATTTTCTTCATCATGATGCATATTTTCTTCATCATGATGCTCATTTTCTTCATCATGATGCATATCTTCTTCATCATGATGCATATTTTCCTATACATGATGCATATTTTCTTCATCATGATGCTCATTTTCTTTATCATGACGCTCATGTCCTTCTTCATGATGCATATTTTCTTCATCATGATGCATATTTTCTTCATCGTGAAACACATTTTCTTCATCATGAAGCTCATTTTTCTTCATGATGATGCTCATTTCCTTCATCATGATGCTCATTTTCTTCATCATGATGCTCATTTTCTTCATCATGATACTCATTTTCTTCATTATGATGCATATTTTCTTCATCATGATGAATATTTTCTTCATCATGATGCTCATTTCCTTCATCATGATGCGTATTTTCTTCATCATTATGCATATTTCCTTAATTCTGATGCATATTTTCTTCATCGTGATGCTAATTTTCTACATCGCGATGCTCACTTCATTCATCATGATGCATATTTTTCTTCATCATGATGCTCATTTTCTTCATCACGATGCTCATTTCCTTCATCATAATGCTCATTTTCTTCATCATGATGCTCATTTTCTTCATCATGATGCATATTTTCTACATCGTGATGCATATTTTCTTCATCGTGATTCTAATCTTCTTCATTGTGATGCTCATTTTCTTCATCGTGATACTCATTTCCTTCATCTTTATGCTCATTTCCTTCATCATGATGCGTATTTTCTTCATCATGATGCATATTTTCTTCATCTTGATGCTCATTTCCAACATCATGATACTCATTTCCTTCATCATGATGCTCATTTCGTTCATCATGATGCTAATTTTCTTCATCATGATGCTCATTTTCTTCATCATGATGCATATTTTCTTCATCATGATGCTCATTTTATTCATCATGACGCATAATTTTGTTCATCTTTATGCTCATTTTCTTCATCATGATGTTCATTTTCTTCTTCATGATGCTCATTTCCTTCATCATGATGCATATTTTCTTCATCAAGATGCATATTTTATTCATCGTGAAGCACATTTTCTTCATCATGAAGCTCATTTTTCTTAATGATGATGCTCATTTTCTTCATCATGATGCTCATTTCCTTCATCATAATGCTCCTTTTCTTCATCATGATACTCATTTTCTTCATTATTATTCATATTTTCTTCATCATGATGCTCATTTTCTTCATCATGATGCATATTTTCTTAAACATGAAGCATATTTTCTTCATCATGATTCTCATTTTCTTCATCAAGATGCATATTTTCTTCATCATGATGCTCATTTTCTTCATCATTATGCATATTTTCTTCATTATAATGCTCATTTTCTTCATCATGATGCTCATTTTCTTCATCGTAAGGCAAATATCATGATGCTCAATTTCTTCATCGTGATGCTAATTTTCTTCATTGAGATGCTCATTTTCTTCATCATGATGCCGTGATGCATAGTTTCTTCATCGTGATGCTCATTTTCTTCATCGTGATTCTTATTTTCTTCGTCATGATGCTCATATTCTTCATCATGATGCTCATTTTCTTCATCATGATGATCATTTTCTTCATCATGATGCTCATTTTTTCATCATGATGCATATTTTCTTCATCATGATGCATATTTTTTTCATCATGATGCTCATTTCCTTCATCATGATGCTCATTTTCTTCATCATGATGCATATCTTCTTCATCATGATGCATATTTTCTTATACATGATGCATATTTTCTTCATCATGATGCTCATTTCCTTCATCATAATGCATATTTTATTCATCATGATGCATATTTTCTTCTTCGTGAAAACATTTTCTTCATCATGAAGCTCATTTTTCTTAATGATGATGCTTATTTTCTTCATCATGATGCTCATTTCCATCATCATGATGCTCATTTTCTTCATCGTGATGCTAATTTTCTTCATTGAGATGCTCATTTTCTTCATCATGATGTCGTGATGCATAGTTTCTTCATCGTGATACTCATTTTCTTCATCGTGATTCTTATTTTCTTCGTCATGATGCTAAAATTCTTCATCATGATACTCATTTTCTTCATCATGATGCTCATTTTCTTCATCATAATGCTCATTCTTTCATCATGATGCATATTTTCTTCATCATGATGCATATTTTCTTCATCATGATGCTCATTTCCTTCATCATGATGCATATTTTCTTCATCATTATGCATATTATCTTCATCTTGATACATATTTTCTTCATCATGATGCTCTTTTTATTCATCATGATGCATAATTTTGTTTTTTTTTATGCTCATTTTCTTCATCATGGTGTTCATTTTCTTCATCATGATGCTCATTTCCTTCATCATGATGCATATTTCATTCATCATGATGCATATTTTCTTCTTCGTGAAAACATTTTCTTCATCATGAAGCTCATTTTTATTAATGATGATGCTCATTTTCTTCATCATGATGCTCATTTCCTTCATCATGATGCTCATTTTCTTCAACATGATACTCATTTTCTTCATTATGATTCATATTTTCTTCATCATGATGCTCATTTCTTCATCATGATGCATATTTTCTTAAACATGATGCATATTTTCTTCATCATGATTATCATTTTCTTCATCAAGATGCATATTTTCTTCATCATGATGCTCAATTTCTTCATCATTATGCATATTTTCTTCATTATAATGCTCATTTTCTTCATCATGATACTCATTTTCTTCATCATGAGGCAAATATCATGATGCTCATTTTCTTCATCGTGATGCTAATTTTCTTCATTGAGATGCTCATTTTCTTCATCATGATGTCGTGATGCATAGTTTCTTCATCGTGATGCTCATTTTATTCATCGTGATTCTTATTTTCTTCGTCACGATGCTCATATTCTTCATCATGATGCTCATTTTCTTCATCATGATGCTCATTTTCTTCATCATAATGCTCATTTTTTCATCATGATGCATATTTTCTTCATCATGATGCATATTTTCTTCACCATGATGCTCATTTCCCTCATCATGATGCATATTTTCTTCATCATTATGCATATTTTCTTAATTCTGATGCATATTTTCTTCATCGTGATACTTATTTTCTACATCGTGATGCTCACTTCCTTCATCATGATGCATATTTAATGATGCATATTTTCTTCATCATGATGCTCATTTTATTAAACATGACGCATATTTTCTTCATCATGATGCTCATTTTCTTCATCATGATGCATATTTTCTTCATCATGATGCATATTTTCTTCATCATAATGCATATTTTCTTCATCATGATGCTCATTTTCTTCATCATGATGCATATCTTCTTCATCATGATGCATATTTTCCTATACATGATGCATATTTTCTTCATCATGATGCTCATTTTCTTCATCATGACGCTCATGTCCTTCTTCATGATGCATATTTTCTTCATCATGATGCATATTTTCTTCATCGTGAAACACATTTTCTTCATCATGAAGCTCATTTTTCTTCATGATGATGCTCATTTCCTTCATCATGATGCTCATTTTCTTCATCATGATGCTCATTTTCTTCATCATGATACTCATTTTCTTCATTATGATGCATATTTTCTTCATCATGATGAATATTTTCTTCATCATGATGCTCATTTCCTTCATCATGATGCGTATTTTCTTCATCATTATGCATATTTCCTTAATTCTGATGCATATTTTCTTCATCGTGATGCTAATTTTCTACATCGCGATGCTCACTTCATTCATCATGATGCATATTTTTCTTCATCATGATGCTCATTTTCTTCATCACGATGCTCATTTCCTTCATCATAATGCTCATTTTCTTCATCATGATGCTCATTTTCTTCATCATGATGCATATTTTCTACATCGTGATGCATATTTTCTTCATCGTGATTCTAATCTTCTTCATTGTGATGCTCATTTTCTTCATCGTGATACTCATTTCCTTCATCTTCATGCTCATTTCCTTCATCATGATGCGTATTTTCTTCATCATGATGCATATTTTCTTCATCTTGATGCTCATTTCCAACATCATGATACTCATTTCCTTCATCATGATGCTCATTTCGTTCATCATGATGCTAATTTTCTTCATCATGATGCTCATTTTCTTCATCATGATGCATATTTTCTTCATCATGATGCTCATTTTATTCATCATGACGCATAATTTTGTTCATCTTTATGCTCATTTTCTTCATCATGATGTTCATTTTCTTCTTCATGATGCTCATTTCCTTCATCATGATGCATATTTTCTTCATCAAGATGCATATTTTATTCATCGTGAAGCACATTTTCTTCATCATGAAGCTCATTTTTCTTAATGATGATGCTCATTTTCTTCATCATGATGCTCATTTCCTTCATCATAATGCTCCTTTTCTTCATCATGATACTCATTTTCTTCATTATTATTCATATTTTCTTCATCATGATGCTCATTTTCTTCATCATGATGCATATTTTCTTAAACATGAAGCATATTTTCTTCATCATGATTCTCATTTTCTTCATCAAGATGCATATTTTCTTCATCATGATGCTCATTTTCTTCATCATTATGCATATTTTCTTCATTATAATGCTCATTTTCTTCATCATGATGCTCATTTTCTTCATCGTAAGGCAAATATCATGATGCTCAATTTCTTCATCGTGATGCTAATTTTCTTCATTGAGATGCTCATTTTCTTCATCATGATGCCGTGATGCATAGTTTCTTCATCGTGATGCTCATTTTCTTCATCGTGATTCTTATTTTCTTCGTCATGATGCTCATATTCTTCATCATGATGCTCATTTTCTTCATCATGATGATCATTTTCTTCATCATGATGCTCGTTTTTTCATCATGATGCATATTTTCTTCATCATGATGCATATTTTTTTCATCATGATGCTCATTTCCTTCATCATGATGCTCATTTTCTTCATCATGATGCATATCTTCTTCATCATGATGCATATTTTCTTATACATGATGCATATTTTCTTCATCATGATGCTCATTTCCTTCATCATGATGCTCATTTTCTTCATCATGATGCATATTTTCTTCATCATGATGCTCATTTTCTTAAACATGACGCATATTTTTTTCATCATGATGCTCATTTTCTTCATCATGATGCATATTTTCTTCATCATGATACATATTTTCTTCATCATGATGCTCATTTTCTTCATCATGATGCATATCTTCTTCATCATGATGTATATTTTCTTATACATGATACATATTTTCTTCATCATGATGCTCATTTCCTTCATCATGATACATATTTTTTTCATCATGATGTTCATTTTCTTGATCATGATGCATATTTTCTTCATCATGATGCTCATTTTCTTCATCATGATGCATATTTTTTTCATTATAATGCTCATTTTCTTCATCATGATGCTCATTTTCTTCATCATGAGGCAAAAATCATGATGCTCATTTTCTTCATCTTGATGCTCATTTTCTTTATCATGGTGCATATTTTCTTCATCATGATGCCCATTTTCTCATCATGATGCTCATTTCCTTCATCATGATACATATTTTCTTCATCATGATGCACATATTCTTCATCATGATGTTCATTTTCTTCATCATGATGCATATTTTCTTTCATCACGATGCTCATTTCCTTCATCATGATACATATTTTCTTCATCGTGATGCTATTATCTTCATCATGATGTTCATTTTCTTCATCATGATGCTCATTTTCTTCGTCATGATGCATATGTTCTTCATCTTGATGCATATTTTCTTAAACATGATGCATATTTTCTTCATCATGTCTTCATCATGATGCATATTTTCTTTATCATGATGCGTATGTTCTTCATCATGATGCATACTTTCTTCATCATGATGCTCATTTTCTTTATCGTGATGCATAATTTCTTCATCATGATGCTCATTTTCTTCATCATGATTCTCATTTCCTTCATCATAATGCTCATTTTCTTCATCATGATACATATTTTCTTCATCATGATCCTCATTTGCTTCATCATGATGCATATTTTCTTCGTTATGATGCACATTTTCTTCATCATGATGCTCATTTTCTTCATCATGATGCATATTTTCTTCATCGTGATTCTAATCTTATTCATTGTGATGTTCATTTTCTTCATCGTGATGCTTATTTCCTTCATCTTGATGCTCATTTTTTTCATCAAGATGCATATTTTCTTCATCGTGAAGCACATTTTCTACATCATAAAGTTCATTTCCTTCATCTTGATGCTCATTTTTTTCATCATGATACTCATTTTCTTCATTATTATGCATATTTTCTTCATCATGATGCTCATTTTCTTCATCATTATGCATATTTTCTTCATCATGATGCATATTTTCTTAAATAAGATGCAAATTTTCTTCATCATGATGCATATTTTCTTTATCATGATGCATATATTTCTTCATCATGATGCATATTTTCTTCATCATGACGTCATTTTCTTCATCATGATGCATATTTTCTTCATCATGATGCTCATTTTCTTCATCATGATGCTCATTTCCTTCATCATAATGCTCATTTTCTTCATCATGATGCATATTTTCTTAAACAAGATGCAAATTTTCTTCATCATGATGCATATTTTCTTTATCATGATGTGTTTTTTCTTCATCATGATGCATATTTTCTTCATCATGATGCTCATTTTCTTCATCATGATGCATATTTTCTTCATCATGAGGCTCATTTTCTTCATCATGATGCATATTTTCTTAAACAAGATGCAAATTTTCTTCATCATGATGCATATTTTCTTTATAATGATGCATATTTTCTTCATCATGATGCATATTTTCTTCATCATTATGCTCATTTTCTTCATCATAATGCTGTTTTCTTCATCATGATGCTCATTTTCTTCATCATGATGCTCATTTCCTTCATCATAATGCTCATTTTCATCATCATGATGCATATTTTCTTAAACAAGATGCAAATTTTCTTCATCATGATGCATATTTTCTTTATCATGATGCGTATTTTCTTCATCATGATGCATATTTTCTTCATCATGACGCTCATTTTCTTCATCATGATACATATTTTCTTCATCATGATGCTCATTTCTTTCATCATGATGCTCATTTTCTTCATCACGATACTCATTTCTTCATTATGATTCATATTTTCTTCATCATGATGTTCATTTTCTTCATCATTATGCATATTTTCTTCATCATGATGCTCATTTTATTCATCATGATGCATATTTTTGTTCATCTTTATGCTCATTTTCTTCATCATGATGCTCATTTCCTTCATCATGATGCTCATTTTCTTCACCATGATGCATATCTTCTTCATCATGATGCATATTTTCTTATACATGATGCATATTTTCTTCATCATGATGCTCATTTCCTTCATCACGATGCTCATTTTCTTCATCATGATGCATATTTTCTTCATCATGATGCATATTTTCTTCATCATTATGCATATTTTCTTCATCATGATGCATATTTTCTTAAATAAGATGCAAATTTTCTTCATCATGATGCATATTTTCTTTATCATGATGCATATATTTCTTCATCATGATGCATATTTTCTTCATCATGATGCTCATTTTCTTCATCATGATGCATATTTTCTTCATCATGATGCTCATTTTTTTCATCATGATGCTCATTTCCTTCGTCATAATGCTCATTTTCTAAATCATGATGCATATTTTCTTAAACAAGATGCAAATTTTCTTTATCATGATGCATATTTTCTTTATCGTGATGTGTATTTTCTTCATCATGATGCATATTTTCTTCATCATGATGCTCATTTTCTTCATCTTGATGCATATTTTCTTCATCATGAGGCTCATTTTCTTCATCATGATGCATATTTTCTTAAACAAGATGCAAATTTTCTTCATCATGATGCATATTTTCTTTATAATGATGCATATTTTCTTCATCATGATGCATATTTTCTTCATCATTATGCTCATTTTCTTCATCATGATGCTGTTTTCTTCATCATGATGCTTATTTTCTTCATCATGATGCATATTTCCTTCATCATAATGCTCATTTTCATCATCATGATGCATATTTTCTTAAACAAGATGCAAATTTTCTTCATCATGATGCATATTTTCTTTATCATGATGCGTATTTTCTTCATCATGATGCATATTTTCTTCATCATGACGCTCATTTTCTTCATCATGATACATATTTTCTTCATCATGATGCTCATTTCCTTCATCATGATGCTCATTTCCTTCATCACGATACTCATTTCTTCATTATGATTCATATTTTCTTCATCATGATGTTCATTTTCTTCATCATGATGCATATTTTCTTCATCATGATGCTCATTTTATTCATCATGATGCATATTTTTGTTCATCTTTATGCTCATTTTCTTCATCATGATGCTCATTTCCTTCATCATGATGCTCATTTTCTTCACCATGATGCATATCTTCTTCATCATGATGCATATTTTCTTATACGTGATGCATATTTTCTTCATCATGATGCTCATTTCCTTCATCATGATGCTCATTTTCTTCATCATGATGCGTATTTTCTTCATCATGATGCTCATTTTCTTAAACATGACGCATATTTTCTTCATCATGATGCTCATTTTCTTCATCATGATGCATATTTTCTTCATCATGATGCATATTTTTTTCATCATGATGCATATTTTCTTCATCATGATGCTCATTTTCTTCATCATGATGCATATCTTCTTCATCATGATGTATATTTTCTTATACATGATACATATTTTCTTCATCATGATGTTCATTTCCTTCAACATGATACATATTTTCTTCATCATGATGCTATTATCTTCATCATGATGTTCATTTTCTTCATCATGATGCATATTTTCTTCATCATGATGCTCATTTTCTTCGTCATGATGCATATGTTCTTCATCATGATGCATATTTTCTTAAACATGATGCATATTTTCTTCATAATGATGCTCATTTTCTTCATCATGTTCATCATCATGATGCATACTTTCTTCATCATGATGCTCATTTTCTTTATCGTGATGCATAATTTCTTCATCATGATGCTCAATTTCTTCATCATGATGCTCATTTCCTTCACCATAATGCTCATTTTCTTCATCATGATACATATTTTCTTCATCATGATCCTCATTTTCTTCATCATGATGCATATTTTCTTCGTTATGATGCACATTTTCTTCATCATGACGCATATTTTCTTCATCGTGATTCTAATCTTATTCATTGTGATGTTCATTTTCTTCATCGTGATGCTCATTTCCTTCATCTTGATGCTCATTTTTTCATCAAGATGCATATTTTCTTCATCGTGAAGCACATTTTCTTCATCATAAAGTTCATTTTCTTCATCATGATACTCATTTTCATCATCATTATGCCTATTTTCTTCATCATGATGCTCATTTTCTTCATCATTATGCATATTTTCTTCATCATGATGCATATTTTCTTAAATAAGATGCAAAATTTTCTTCATCATGATGCATATTTTTTTTATCATGATGCATATATTTCTTCATCATGATGCATATTTTCTTCATCATGATGCTCATTTTCTTCATCATGATGCATATTTTCTTCATGATGATGCTCATTTTCTTCATCATGATACTCATTTCCTTCATCATAATGCTCATTTACTTCATCATGATGCATATTTTCTTAAACAAGATGCAATTTTCTTCATCATGATGCATATTTTCTTTATCATGATGTGTATTTTCTTCATCATGATGCATATTTTCTTCATCATGATGCTCATTTTCTTCTTCATGATGCATATTTTCTTCATCATGAGGCTCATTTTCTTCATCATGATGCATATTTTCTTAAACAAGATGCAAATTTTCTTCATCATGATGCATATTTTCTTTATAATGATGCATATTTTCTTCATCATGATGCATATTTTCTTCTTCATGATGCTCATTTTCTTCATCATGATGCATATTTTCTTCATCATGATGCTCATTTTCTTCATCATGATGCTCATTTTCATCATCATAATGCTCATTTTCATCATCATGATGCATATTTTCTTAAACAAGATGCAAATTTTCTTCATCATGATGCATATTTTCTTTATCATGATGCGTATTTTCTTCATCATGATGCATATTTTCTTCATCATGATGCTCGTTTTCTTCATCATGATACATATTTTCTTCATCATGATGCTAATTTCCTACATCATGATGCTCATTTTCTTCATCATGACACTCATTTCTTCATTATGATTCATATTTTCTTCATCATGATGTTCATTTTCTTCATCATGATGCTCATTTTATTCATCATGATGCATATTTTTGTTCATCTTTATGATCATTTTCTTCATCATGATGTTCATTTTCTTCATCATGATGCTAATTTCCTTCATCATGATGCATATTTTCTTCATCATGATGCATATTTTCTTCATCGTGAAGCACATTTTCTTCATCATGAAGCTCATTTTTCTTAATGATGATGCTCATTTTCTTCATCATGATGCTCATTTCCTTCATCATGATGCTCATTTTCTTCATCATGATACTCATTTTCTTCATTATGATTCATATTTTATTCATCATGATGCTCATTTTCTTCATCATGATGCATATTTTCTTAAACATGATGCATATTTTCTTCATCGTGATCTCATTTTTTTCATCAAGATGCATATTTTATTCATCATGATGCATATTTTCTTCATCATTATGCATATTTTTTTCATTATATTGCTCATTTTCTTCATCATGATGCTCATTTTCTTCATCATGAGGCAAATATCATGATGCTCATTTTCTTCATCGTGATGCTAATTTTCTTCATCGTGATACACATTTTCTTCATCGTGATTCTTATTTTCTTCGTCATGATGTTCATATTCTTCATCATGATGCTCATTTTCTTCATCGTGATGCTCATTTTCTTCATCATAATGCTCATTTTTCATCATGATGCATATTTTCTTCATCATGATGCATATTTTCTTTATCATGATGCTCATTTCCTTCATCATGATGCATATTTTCTTTATCATGATGCTCATTTTCTTCATCATGAAGAAAATATGCTTCGTGATGAAGAAAATATGTATCATGATGAAGGAAATGAGCATCATGATGAAGAAAATATGCATCATGATGAAGAAAATATGCATCATGATAAAGAAAATATGGATCATGATGAAGAAAATTTGCATCTTATTTAAGAAAATATGCATCATGATGAAGAAAATATGCATAATGATGAAGAAAATGAGCATCATGATGAAGAAAATATGCATAATAATGAAGAAAATGAGTATCATGATGTAGAAAATGAGCATCATGATGAAGGAAATGAACTTTATGATGAAGAAAATGTGCTTCACGATGAAGAAAATATGCATCTTGATAAAAAAAATGAGCATCAAGTTGAAGGAAATGAGCATCAGGATGAAGAAAATGAACATCACAATGAATAAGATTAGAATCACGATGAAGAAAATATGCATCATGATGAAGAAAATGAGCATCATGATGAAGAAAATGTGCATCATAACGAAGAAAATATGCATCATGATGAAGAAAATGTGCATCATGACGAAGAAAATATGTATCATGATGAAGAAAATGAGCATTATGATGAAGGAAATGAGCATCATGATGAAGAAATGAGCATCATGATGAAGAAATTATGCATCACTATAAAGAAAATGAGTATCATTATGAAGAAAGTATGCATCATGATAAAGAAAATATGCATCGTGATGAAGACATGATGAAGAAAATGAGCATCATTATGAAAAAAATATGCATCATGTTTAAGAAAATATGCATCATGATGAAGAAAATATGCATCATGACGAAGAAAATGAGCATCATGATGAAGAAAATATGTGTCATGATGAAGAAAATGAACATCATGATGAAGATAATAGCATCACGATGAAGAAAATATGTATCATGATGAAGGAAATGAGCATCGTGATGAAAGAAAATATGCATCATGATGAAGAAAATGAACATCATGATGAAGAATATGTGCATCATGATGAAGAAAATATGTATCATGATGAAGGAAATGAGCATCATGATGAGAAAATGGGCATCATGATGAAGAAAATATGCACCATGATAAAGAAAATGAGCATCAAGATGAAGAAAATGAGCATCATGATTTTTGCCTCATGATGAAGAAAATGAGCATCATGATGAAGAAAATGAGCATTATAATGAAAAAAATATGCATATTGATGAAGAAAATGAGCATCATGATGAAGAAAATATGCATCTTGATGAAGGAAATGAGCACCATGATGAAGAAAATATGCATCATGTTTAAGAAAATATGCATCATGATGAAGAAAATGAACATCATGATGAAGAAAATATGAATCATAATGAAGAAAATGAGTATTATGATTAAGGAAATGAGCATCATGATGAAGAAAATGAGTATCATCATTAAGATAAATGAGCTTCATGATGAAGAAAATGTGCTTCACGATGAAGAAAATATGCATCATGATGAATAAAATATGCATCATGATGAAGGAATTGAGCATCATGATGAAGAAAATTAATATCATGATGAGGAAAATCAGCATAAAGATAAACAAAAATATACATCACGATGAAGAAAATATGCATCATGATGAAGAAAATGAACATCATGATGAAGAAAATGTGAATCATAATGAAGAAAATGAGTATCATGATGAAGAAAATGAGCATCATGATAAAGGAAATGAGCATCTTGATGAAGAAAATGAGCATCATCATGAAAAAAATGAGCTTCATGATGAAGAAAAAGTGCTTCACGATGAAGAAAATATGCATCATGATGAAGGAAATGAGCATCATGATGAAGAAAATGAACATAATGATGAAGAAAATGAGCATCATGATGAAGAAAATATGCATCATTATGAAGGAAATGAGCATCATGATGAAGAAAATGAACATCATGATGAAGAAAATGAGCATAAAGATGAACAAAATTTGCATCATGATGAATAAAATAAGCATCATGATGAAGAAAATATGCATCATGTTGAAGAAAATGAGCATCATGATGAAGAAAATTAGCATCACGATGAACGAAATGAGCATCATGATGAAGGAAATGAGTATCATGATGTCGGAAATGAGCATCAAGATGAATAAAATATGCATCATGATGAAGAAAATACGCATCATGATGAAGGAAATGAGCATCAAGATGAAGGAAATGAGTATCACGATGAAGAAAATGAGAATCACGATGAAGAAAATATGAATAACGATGTAGAAAATATGCATCATGATGAAGAAAATGAGCATCATGATAAAGAAAATGAGCATTATGATGAAGGAAATGAGCATCATGATGAAGAAAATGAGCATCATGATGAAGAAAAATATGCATCATGATGAAGGAAATATGCATCATGTTGAAGGAAGTGAGCATCGCGATGTAGAAAATTAGCGTCACGATGAAGAAAATATGTATAAGAATTAAGGAAATATGCATAATGATGAAGAAAATACGCATCATGATGAAGGAAATGAGCATCATGATGAAGAAAATATGCATCATGATGAAGAAAATATGCATCATGATGAAAAAATGAGCATTATGATGAAGAAAATGAGCATCATGAAGCAGAAAATGAGCATCATGATAAAGAATATAAGCATCAGGACGAAGAAAATAAGCATCACGATGAAGAAAATGAGCATCACGATGAAGAAAATGAGCATCACGATGAATAAAATATGCATCACGACGTCATGATGAAGGAAATGAGCATCGTAATGATGAAAATGAGCATCAGGATGATGGAAATGAGCATCATGATTAAGGAAATGAGCATCATGATGAAGAAAATATACATCATGATGAAGAAAATGAGCATCAAGGCGAAGAAAATGAGCACCACGATGAAGAAAATGAGCATCTCAATGAAGAAAATTAGCATCACGATGAAGAAAATATGCATCACGATTAATAAAATATGAATCACGATGAAGAAAATGAGAATCATGATGAAGAAAATGAGCATCATGATGAAGAAAATATGCATCTTGATGAAAAAATGAGCTTCATGATTAAGAAAATATGAATCATAATGAAGAAAATGAGTATCATGATGAAGAAAATAAGCGTCATGATGAATGAAATGAGCATCATGATGAAGAAAATGAGCATCATCATGAATAAAAATGAGCTTCATGATGATGAAAATGTGCTTCACAATGAAAAAAATATGCATTATGTTGAAGAAAATATGCATCATGATGAAGGAAATGAGCGTCATGATGAAGAAAATGAACATCATGATGAAGAAAATGAACATAAAGATGAAAAAAAATATACATCATGATGAATAAAATATGCATCATGATGAAGAAAATGAGCGTCATGATGATTAAAGTATGCTTCGTGATGAATAAAATATGTATCATGATGAAGGAAATGAGCATCATGATGAAGAAAATATGCATCATGATGAAGAAAATATGCATCATGATAAAGAAAATATGCATCATGATGAAGAAAATTTGCATCTTATTTAAGAAAATATGCATCATGATGAAGAAAATATGCATAATGATGAAGAAAATGAGCATCATGATGAAGAAAATATGCATAATAATGAAGAAAATGAGTATCATGATGTAGAAAATGAGCATCATGATGAAGGAAATGAACTTTATGATGAAGAAAATGTGCTTCACGATGAAGAAAATATGCATCCTGATGAAAAAAATGAGCATCAAGATGAAGGAAATGAGCATCAGGATGAAGAAAATGAGCATTATGATGAAGAAAATGTGTATCATGATGAAGAAAATATGCATCATGATGAAGAAAATGAGCATTATGATGAAGGAAATGAGCATCATGATGAAGAAATGAGCATCATGATGAAGAAATTATGCATCACTATAAAGAAAATGAGCATCATTATGAAGAAAGTATGCATCATGATAAAGAAAATATGCATCGTGATGAAGACATGATGAAGAAAATGAGCATCATTATGAAAAAAATATGCATCATGTTTAAGAAAATATGCATCATGATGAAGAAAATATGCATCATGACGAAGAAAATGAGCATCATGATGAAGAAAATATGTATCATGATGAAGAAAATGAACATCATGATGAAGATAATAGCATCACGATGAAGAAAATATGTATCATGATGAAGGAAATGAGCATCACGATGAAAGAAAATATGCATCATGATGAAGAAAATGAACATCATGATGAAGAATATGTGCATCATGATGAAGAAAATATGTATCATGATGAAGGAAATGAGCATCTTGATGAGGAAATGGGCATCATGATGAAGAAAATATGCACCATGATAAAGAAAATGAGCATCAAGATGAAGAAAATGAGCATCATGATTTTTGCCTCATGATGAAGAAAATGAGCATCATGATGAAGAGAATGAGCATTTTAATGAAAAAAATATGCATAAAGATGAAGAAAATGAGCATCATGATGAAGAAAATATGCATCTTGATGAAGAAAATGAGCACCATGATGAAGAAAATATGCATCATATTTAAGAAAATATGCATCATGATGAAGAAAATGAGCATCATGATGAAGAAAATATGAATCATAATGAAGAAAATGAGTATTATGATTAAGGAAATGAGCATCATGATGAAGAAAATGAGCATCATCATTAAGATAAATGAGCTTCATGATGAAGAAAATGTGCTTCACGATGAAGAAAATATGCATCATGATGAAGAAAATATGCATCATGATGAAGGAATTGAGCATCATGATGAAGAAAATTAACATCATGATGAGGAAAATCAGCATAAAGATAAACAAAAATATACATCACGATGAAGAAAATATGCATCATGATGAAGAAAATGAACATCATGATGAAGAAAATATGAATCATAATGAAAAAAATGAGTATCATGATTAAGAAAATGAGCATCATGATGAAGGAAATGAGCATCTAGATGAAGAAAATGAGCATCAAATGAGCTTCATGATAAAGAAAAAGTGCTTCACGATGAATAAAATATGCATCATGATGTAGGAAATGAGCATCATGATGAAGAAAATGAACATAATGATGAAGAAAATGAGCATAAATATGAAAAAAATATGCATCATGATGAATAAAATTAGCATCATGATGAAGAATATATGCATCATGATGAAGAAAATGAGCATCATGATGAAGAAAATATGCATCATGATGAAGAAAATGTGTATCATGATGAAGAAAATTAGCATCATGATGAACGAAATCAGCATCATGATGAAGGAAATAAGTATCATGATGTTGGAAATGAGCATCAAGATGAAGAAAATACGCATCATGATGAAGGAAATGAGTATCAAGATGAAGGAAATGAGTATCACGATGAATAAAATGAGCATCATAATAAAGAAGATTAGAGTCACGATGAAGAAAATATGCATCACGATGCAGAAAATATGCATCATGATGATGAAAATGAGCATCATGATGAAGAAAATTAGCATTATGATGAAGGAAATGAGCATCATGATGAAGAAAATGAGCATCATGATGAAGAAAAATATGCTTCATGATGAAGGAAATATGCATCATGATGAAGGAAGTGAGCATCGCGATGCAGAAAATTAGCATCACGATGAAGAAAATATGCATCAGAATTAAGGAAATATGCATAATGATGAATAAAATACGCATCATGATGAAGGAAATGAGCATCATGATAAAGAAAATATGCATCATGATGAAGAAAATATGCATCATGATGAAAAAATTAGCATTATAATGAAGAAAATAAGCATCATGATGAAGAAAATGAGCATCATGACGAAGAAAATAAGCATCATGATGAAGAAAATGAGCATCACGATGAAGAAAATGAGCATCACGATGAAGAAAATATGCATCACAACATCATGATGAAGGAAATGAGCATCGTAATGATGAAAATGAGCATCATGATGAAGGAAATGAGCATCATGATTAAGGAAATGAGCATCATGATGAAGAAAATATACAACATGATGAAGAAAATGAGCATCAAGACGAAGAAAATGAGCATCACGATGAAGAAAATGAGCATCTCAATGAAGAAAATTAGCATCACGATGAAGAAAATATGCATCACGATTAATAAAATATGCATCACGATGAATAAAATGAGAATCATGATGAAGAAAATGAGCATCATGATATTTGCCTCATGATGTAGAAAATGAGCATCATGATGAAGAAAATGAGCATTATAATGAAGAAAATATGAATAATGATGAAGAAAATGAGCATCATGATGAAGAAAATATGCATCTTGATGAAGAAAATGAGCATCATGATGAAGAAAATATGCATCATGTTTAAGAAAATATGCATCATGATGAAGAAAATGAGAATCATGATGAAGAAAATATGAATCATAATGAAGAAAATGAGTATCATGATGAAGAAAATGAGCATCATGTTGAAGGAAATGAGCATCATGATGAAGAAAATGAGCATCATCATGAAGAAAAATGAGTTTCATGATGAAGAAAATGTGCATCACGATGAATAAAATATGCATCATGATGAAGAAAATATGCATCATGATGAAGGACATGAGCATCATGATGAAGAAAAAGAACATCATGATGAAGAAAATGATCATAAAGATGAAAAAAATATGCATCCTGATGAATAAAATGAGCATCATGATGAATAAAATATGCATCATGATGAAGAAAATGAGCGTCATGATGATGAAAATATGTATCAATGAAGGAAATGAGCATCATGATGTAGGAAAATATGCATCATGATGAAGAAAATGAACATCATGATGAAGAATATATGCATCATAATGAAGAAAATATGTATCATGATGAAGGAAATGAGCATCATAATGAGGAAATGGGCATCATGATGAAGAAAATATGGACCATGATAAAGAAAATGAGCATCATGATGAAGAAAATGAGCATCATGACGTAGGAAATAAGCATCATGATGAAGAAAATGAGCAACATGATGAAGAAAATATGCATCATGATGAAGAAAATATGCATCATGACGAAGAAAATGAGCATCATGACGAAGAAAATATGCATCATGATGAAGAAAATGAACATCATGATGAAGATAATAGCATCACGATGAAGAAAATATGTATCATGATGAATGAAATGAACATCATGAGGAAAGAAAATATGCATCATGATGAAGACAATATGCATTATGATGAGAAAAATATGCATCATGAAAAAGAAAATGAGCATCATGATGAAGAAAATGAGCATTATAAGAAGAAAATATGCATCATGATGAAGAAAATGAGCATCATGATGAAGAAAATATGTATCATGATGAATAAAATGAGCATTATGATGAAGGAAATGAGTATCATGATGAAGAAAATGAGTATCATAATTGAAGAAAATATGCATCATGATGAAGAAAATAAGCATCATTATGAAGAAAATTTGCATCATGATGAAGAAAATAAGCATCATGATAAAGAAAATATACATCATGATGAAGAAATGATGAAGAAAATGAGCATCATTATGTAGAAAATGTGCATCATGATGAAGAAAATAAGCATCATGATAAAGAAAATTAGCATCATGATGAAGGAAATGAGCATCATGATGAAGGAAATGAGTTTCATTATGAAGGAAATATGCATCATGATGAAGAAAATATGCATCATGATGAAGAAAATGAGCATCATGATGTAGAAAATGAGCATCATCATGAAGAAAAATGAGCTTCATGATGAAGAAAATGTGCTTCATGATGAAGAAAATATGCATCATGATGAAGAAAATATGCATCATGATGAAGGACATGAGCGTCTAGATGAAGAAAAAGAACATAAAGATGAAAAAAATATGCATCATGATGAATAAAATGAGCATCATGATGAATAAAATATGCATCATGATGAAGAAAATGAGCGTCATGATGAAGAAAATATGAATCATATTGAAGAAAATGAGTATCATGATGAATAAAATGAGCATCATGATGAAGGAAATGAGCATCATTATGAAGGAAATGAGCATCATCATGAAGAAAAATGAGCTTCATGATGAAGAAAATGTGCTTCACGATGAAGAAAATATGCATCATGATGAAGAAAATGAACATCATGATGAAGATAATTTCATCACGATGAAGAAAATATGTATCATGATGAAGGAAATGAGCATCATGATGAAGGAAAATATGCATCATGATGAAGAAAATGAACATCATGATGAAGAATATATGCATCATGATGAAGAAAATATGTATCATGATGAAAGAAATGAGCATCATAATGAGGAAATGGGCATCATGATGAAGAAAATATGCACCATGATAAAGAAAATGAGCATCATGATGAAGAAAATGAGCATCATGATTAAGAAAATGAGCATCATGATGAAGAAAATATACATCATGATGAAGAAAATGAGCATCAAGGCGAAGAAAATGAGAATCACGATGAAGAAAATGAGCATCTCAATGAAGAAAATTAGCATCACGATGAAGAAAATATGCATCACGATTAATAAAATATGCATCACGATGAATAAAATGAGAATCATGATGAAGAAAATGAGCATCATGATATTTGCCTCATGATGTAGAAAATGAGCATCATGATGAAGAAAATGAGCATTATAATGAAGAAAATATGTATAATGATGAAGAAAATGAGCATCATGATGAAGAAAATATGCATCTTGATGAAGAAAATGAGCATCATGATGAAGAAAATATGCATCATGTTAAGAAAATATGCATCATGATGAAGAAAATGAGAATCATGATGAAGAAAATATGAATCATAATGAAGAAAATGAGTATCATGATGAAGAAAATCATCATCATGTTGAAGGAAATGAGCATCATGATGAAGAAAATGAGCATCATCATGAAGAAAAATGAGCTTCACGATGAAGAAAATGTGCATCACGATGAATAAAATATGCATCATGATGAAGAAAATATGCATCATGATGAAGGACATGAGCGTCATGATGAAGAAAAAGAACATCATGATGAAGTAAATGATCATAAAGATGAAAAAAATATGCATCCTGATGAATAAAATGAGCATCATGATGAATAAAATATGCATCATGATGAAGAAAATGAGCGTCATGATGATGAAAATATGAATCATAATGAAGAAAATGAGTATCATGATGAATAAAATGAGCATCATGATGAAGGAAATGAGCATCATGATGAAGAAAATAAGCAACATCATGAAGAAAAATAAAGCTTCATGATGAAGAAAATGTGCTTCACGATGAATAAAATATGCATCATGATGAAGAAAATGAACATCATGATGAAGATAATAACATCACGATGAAGAAAATATGTATCATGATGAAGGAAATGAGCATCATGATGAAGGAAAATATGCATCATGATGAAGAAAATGAACATCATGATGAAGAATATATGCATCATGATGAAGAAAATATGTATCATGATGAAGGAAATGAGCATCATAATGAGGAAATAGGCATCATGATGAAGAAAATATGCACCATGATAAAGAAAATGAGCATCATGATGAAGAAAATGATAATCATGACGAAGGAAATAAGCATCATGATGAAGAAAATGAGCATCATGATGAAGAAAATATGCATCATGATGAAGATAATATGCATCATGATGAAGAAAATATGAATCATGACGAAGAAAATGAGCATCATGATGAAGAAAATATGCATCATGATGAAGAAAATGAACATCATGATGAAGATAATAGCATCAAGATGAAGAAAATATGTATCATGATGAATGAAATGAACATCATGATGAAAGAAAATATGCATCATGATGAAGACAATATGCATTATGATGAAGAAAATGAGCATTATGATGAAGAAAATATGTATCATGATGAATAAAATGAGCATTATGATGAAGGAAATGAGTATCATGATGAAGAAAATGAGTATCATAATTGAAGAAAATATGCATCATGATGAAGAAAATAAGCATCATTATGAAGAAAATTTGCATCATGATGAAGAAAATAAGCATCATGATAAAGAAAATATACATAATGATGAAGACATGATGAAGAAAATGAGCATCATTATGTAGAAAATGTGCATCATGATGAAGAAATTGAGCATCATGATAAAGAAAATTAGCATCATGATGAAGGAAATGAGCATCATGATGAAGGAAATGAGTATCATCATGAAGGAAATATGCATCATGATGAAGAAAATATGCATCATGATGAAGAAAATGAGCATCATGATGAAGAAAATGAGAATCATCATGAAGAAAAATGAGCTTCATGATGAAGAAAATGTGCTTCACGATGAAGAAAATATGCATCATGATGAAGAAAATATGCATCATGATGAAGGACATGAGCGTCATGATGAAGAAAAAGAACATCATGATGAAGAAAATGAACATAAAGATGAAAAAAATATGCATCATGTTGAATAAAATGAGCATCATGATGAATAAAATATGTATTATGATGAAGGAAATGAACATCATGATGAAAGCAAATATGCATCATGATGAAGATAATAGCATCACGATGAAGAAAATATGTATCATGATGAAGGAAATGAACATCATGATGAAAGAAAATATGCATCATGATGAAGGAAATGAGCATCATGATGAAGAAATTGAGCATCATGATGAAGAAAATATGCATCATGTTTAAGAAAATGAGCATCATGATGAAGAAAATATGCATCATGATGAAGAAAATGAGCATCATGATGAAGGAAATGAGCATCATGATGAAGAAAATATGCATCATGTATAAGAAAATATGCATCATGATAAAGAAGATATGCATCATGATAAAGAAAATATGCATCATGATGAAGAAAATATGTATCATGATAAAGAAAATGAGCATCATGATAAAGATAATGAGCATCATGATGAAGAAAATATGCATCATGATGAAGAAAATATGCATCATGATGAAAAAATGAGCATTATGATGAAGATAATATGCATCATGATGAAGAAAATGAGCATCATTGTGAAGAATATGAGCATCAAGACGAAGAAAATAAGAATCACGATGAAGAAAATGAGCATCACGATGAAGAAAATATGCATCACGACATCATGATGAAGAAAATGATCATCTCAATGAAGAAAATTAGCATCACGATGATGAAAATATGCATCACGATTAATGAAAATATGCACCACGATAATGAAAATTAGCATCACGATGAAGAAAATGAGCATTATGATATTTGCCTTATGATGAAGAAAATGAGCATCATGATGAAGAAAATATGAATCATAATGAAGAAAATGAGTATCATGATGAAGAAAATGAGCATCATGATGAAGGAAATGGGCTTCATGATGAAGAAAATGAGCATCATCATGAAAAAAAATGAGCATCATGATGAAAAAAATGTGCTTCACGATGAAGAAAATATGCATCATGATGAAGAAAATATGCATAATGATAAAGGACATTAGCGTCATGATGAAGAAAATGAACATCATGATGAAGAAAATGAACATAAAGATGAAAAAAAATGCATCCTGATGAATAAAATGAGCATCATGATGAATAAAATATGCATCATGATGAAGAAAATGAGCGTCATGATGATTAAAATATGAATCATAATGAAGAAAATGAGTATCATGATGAATAAAATGAGCATCATGATGAAGGAAATGAGCATCATGATGAAGAAAATAAGCAACATCATGAAGAAAAATGAGCTTCATGATGAAGAAAATGTGCTTCACGATGAAGAAAATATGCATCATGATGAAGAAAATGAACATCATGATGAAGATAATAGCATCACGATGAAGAAAATATGTATCATGATGAAGGAAATGAGCATCATGATGAAGGAAAATATGCATCATGATGAAGAAAATGAACATCATGATGAAGAATATATGCATCATGATGAAGAAAATATGTATCATGATGAAGGAAATGAGCATCATAATGAGGAAATGGGCATCATGATGAAGAAAATATGCACCATTATGAAGAAAATATGCATCATGATGAAGAAAATGATCATTCTGATGAAGAAAATATGCAATCATGTTTTAGAAAATGAGCATCATGATGAATAAAATATGCATCATGATGAACAAAATGAGCATCATGATGAAGGAAATGAGCATCATGATGAAGAAAGTATGCATCGTGTATAAGAAAATATGCATCATGATAAAGAAGATATGCATCATGATGAAGAAAATATGCATCATGATGAAGAAAATATGCATCATGATGAAGAAAATATGCATCATGATGAAGAAAATGAGCATCATGATGAATAAAATATGCGTCATTTTTATAAAATGAGCATCATGATGAAGAAAATATGCATCATGAAATATGCATCATGATGAAGGAAGTGAGCATCGCGATGTAGAAAATGATGAAGAAAATATGCATCATGATGAAGGAAATGAGCATCATGATGAAGAAAATATGCATCATGATGAAGAAAATAAGCATCATGATGAAAAAATGAGCATTATGATGAAGATAATGAGCATCATGATGAAGAAAATGAGCATCATTGTGAAGAATATGAGCATCAAGACGAAGAAAATAAGAATCGCGATGAAGAAAATGAGCATCACGATGAAGAAAATATGCATCACGACATCATGATGAAGAAAATGAGCATCTCAATGAAGAAAATTAGCATCACGATGATGAAAATATGCATCACGATTAATGAAAATATGCATCACGATAATGAAAATTAGCATCATGATGAAGAAAATGAGCATCATGATATTTACCTTATGATGAAGAAAATGAGCATCATGATTAAGAAAATATGAATCATAATGAAGAAAATGAGTATCATGATGAAGAAAATTAGCATCATGATGAAGGAAATGAGAATCATGATGAAGAAAATGAGCATCAATTAGAAAAAAAATGAGCATCATGATGAAGAAAATGTGCTTCACGATTAAGAAAATATGCATCATGATGAAGAAAATATGCATAATGATAAAGGACATTAGCGTCATGATGAAGAAAAGAACATCATGATGAAGAAAATGAACATAAAGATGAAAAAAAATATGCATCATGATGAATAAAATGAGCATCATGATGAATAAAATATACATCATGATGAAGAAAATGAGCGTCATGATGAAGAAAATATGAATCATAATGAAGAAAATGAGTATCATGATGAAGAAAATGAGCATCATGATGAAGGAAATGAGCATAATGATGAAGAAAATGAGCATCATGATGAAGAAAATATGCATCATGATGAAGAAAATATGCATCATGATGAAGAAAATGATCATCATGATGTAGAAAATATGCATCATGTTTAAGAAAATGAGCGTCATGATGAAGAAAATATGCATCATGATGAAGAAAATATACATCATGATGAAGAAAATATACATCATGATGAAGAAAATGAGCATCATGATGAAGAAAATATACATCATGATGAAGAAAATGAGCATCAAGGCGAAGAAAATGAGCACCACGATGAAGAAAATGAGCATCTCAATGAAGAAAATTAGCATCACGATGAAGAAAATATGCATCACGATTAATAAAATACGCATCACGAAGAAAAAAATTAGAATCATGATGAAGAAAATGAGCATCATGATATTTGCCTCATGATGTAGAAAGTGAGCATCATGATAAAGAAAATAAGCATTATAATGAAGAAAATATACATAATGATGAAGAAAATGAGCATCATGGTGAAGAAAATACGCATCATGATGAAGAAAATGAACAACATGAAGAAGAAAATATGCATCGTGTATAAGAAAATATGCATCATGATAAAGAAGATATGCATCATGATGAAGAAAATATGCATCATGATGAAGAAAATATGCATCATGATGATAAAATGAGCATTATGATGAAGAAAATGAGCATCTTGATGAAGAAAATGAGCATCATGAAGAAGAATATGAGCATCATGACGAAGAAAATAAATATCACGATTAAGAATATGAGCATCACGATGAAGAAAATGAGGATCACGATGAAGAAAATATGCATCACGACATCATGATGAAGAAAATGAGCATCGTAATGATGAAAATGAGCATCATGATGAAGGAAATGAACATCATGATTAAGGAAATGAGCATCATGATGAAGAAAATATACATCATGATGAAGAAAATGAGCATCAAGGCGAAGAAAATGAGCACCACGATGAAGAAAATGAGAATCTCAATGAAGAAAATGAGCATCACGATGAAGAAAATGAGCATCATCATGAAGAAAAATGAGCTTCATGATGAAGAAAATGTGCTTCACAATGAAGAAAATATGCATCATGATGAAGAAAATATGCATCATGATGAAGGAAATGAGCGTCATGATGAAGAAAATGAACATCATGATGAAGAAAACGAACATAAAGATAAAAAAAATATGCATCATGATGAATAGAAAATGAGCGTCATGATGAAGAAAATATGAATCATAATGAAGAAAATGAGTATCATGATGAAGAAAATGAGCATCATGATGAAGGAAATGAGCATCATGATGATGAAAATGAGCATCATCATGAAGAAAAATGAGCTACATGATGAAAGAAAATATGCATCATGATGAAGGAAATGAGCATCATGATGAAGAAAATGAACATCATGATGAAGAAAATGAGCATAAAGATGAAAAAAATATGCATTATGATGAATAAAATGAGCATCATGATGAAGAAAATATGCATCATGATGAAGAAAATGAGCGTCATTATGAAGAAAATATGCATCTTGTTTAAGAAAATATGCATCATGATGAAGAAAATATGCATCATGACGAAGGAAATGAGCATCATGATGAAGAAAATATCCATCATAATGAAGAAAATAAGCATCATGATGAAAAAATTAGCATCATGATGAACGAAATGAGCATCATGATGAAGGAAATGAGTATCATGATGATGGAAATGAGCATCAAGTTGAAGAAATTATGCATCATGATTAAGAAAATACGCACCATGATGAAGGAAAAGAGCATCAAGATGAAGGAAATGAGCATCACGATGACGAAAATAAGCATCACAATGAAGAAGATTAGAATCACGATGAATAAAATATCCATCACGATGTAGAAAATATGAATCATGATGAAGAAAATGAACATATGATGAAGAAAATATGTATCATGATGAAGAAAAATGAGCTTCATGATGAAGAAAACGTGCTTCATGATGAAAAAAATATGCATCATGATGAAGAAAATATGAATCATAATGAAGAAAATTAGCATTATGATGAGGAAAATATGCATCATGATGAAGAACGTGAGCGTTATTATGAAGAAAATATGCATCATAATTAAGAAAATATTCATCATGATGAAGAAAATATGCATCATGATGAAAAAATGAGCATCATGATGAAAAAATGAGCATCATGATGTAGAAAATTGGCATCATGATGAAGAATATGAGCATCATGATGAAGAAAATAAGCATCACGATGAAGAAAATGAGCATCACGATGAAGAAAATGAGCATCACGATGAAGAAAATATGCATCACGACATCATGATGAAGGAAATGAGCATCGTAATGATGAAAATGAGAATCATGATGAAGGAAATGAGCATCATGATGAAGAAAATATACATCATGATGAAGAAAATGAGCATCAAGGCAAAGAAAATGAGCATCACGATGAAGAAAATGAGCATCTCAATGAAGAAAATTAGCATCACGATGAAGAAAATATGCATCACGATGAATAACATATGCATCACGATGAAGAAAATGAAAATTATGATGAAGAAAATGTGCATCATGATATTTTCCTGATGATGAAGAAAATGAGCATCATGTTGAAGAAATGAAGAAAATGAGCATCATGATGAAGAAAATATGAATCTTGATGAAGAAAATGAGCATCATGATGAAGAAAATATGCATCATGTTTAAGAAAATATGCATCATGATGAAGAAAATTAGCATCATGATGAAGAAAATATGAATCATATTGAAGAAAATGAGTATCATGATGAAGAAAATGAGCATCATGATGAAGGAAATGAGAATCATGATGAAGAAAATGAGCATCATCTTGAATAAAATGAGCTTCATGATGAAGAAAATGTGCTTCACGATGAAGAAAATATGCATCACGATGAAGAAAATATATCATCATGATGAAGGAAATAAGCATCATGATGAAGAAAATAAACATCATGATGAAAAAAATGAGCATAAAGATGAAAAAAATATGCATCATGATGAATAAAACGAGCATCATTATGAAGAAAATATGCATCCTGATGAACGAAATGAGCATCATGATGAAGGAAATGAGCATCGTGATGATGGAAATGAGCATCGAGATTAAGAAAATATGCAT
Source organism: Pogostemon cablin (assembly GCA_023678885.1). NCBI lineage: Eukaryota > Viridiplantae > Streptophyta > Magnoliopsida > Lamiales > Lamiaceae > Pogostemon > Pogostemon cablin. Next base: position 53,350 of record JAHCLQ010000579.1, on the reverse strand, counting down.
CATGATGAAGAAAATACGCATCATGATGAAGGAAATGAGCATCAAGAAGAAGGAAATGAGCATCACGATGAAGAAAATGAGCATCTCAATGAAGAAGATTAGCATTACGATGAAGAAAATATGCATCATGATGTAGAAAATATGCACCATGATGAAGAAAATGAGCATCAAGATGAAAAAAATATGTATCATGATGAAAAAAATGAGCAATATGATGAAGGAAATGAGCATTATGATGAAGAAAATGAGCATCACGATGAAGAAAATATGCATCATGATGAAGAAAATGAGCATCATGATGAGGAAAATATGCATCATGATGAAGAAAATGAGCATTATTATGAAGAAAATATGCATCATGTTTAAGAAAATATGCATCATGATTAAGTAAATATGCATCATGACGAAGAAAATGAGCATCATGATGAAGAAAATATGCATCGTGTTGAAGAAAATGAGCATAATGATGAAGAATATTAGCATCATGATGAAGGAAATGAGCATCATGATGAAGGAAATGAATATCACCATGAAGAAAATGAGCATCATGATGAAGAAAATATGCATCATGTTTAAGGAAATATGCATCATGATGAAGAAAATATGCAACATGATGAAGAAAATGAGCATCATGATGAATAAAATGAGCATCATGATGAAGAAAATATGCATCATGATGAATAAAATATACATCATGATGAAGAAAAAGAGCATCATAATAAAGAAAATGAGCATAATGATGAAGAAAATGAGCATCATGATGAAGAAAATATGCATCATGATGAAGAAAATGAACAACATGATGAAGAAAATAGCATCACGATGAATAAAATGTGCATCATGATGAAGAAAATGAGCATCATGATGATGAAAATGAGAATCACAATTTAGAAAATATGCATCATGATGAAGAAAATGAGCATCATGATGAAGAAAATATGTATCATGATGAAGGAAATGATCATCATGATGAGGAAATGAGCATTGTGATGAAGGAAATTATCATCATGATGAAGAAAATACGTATCATGATGAAGAAAATATGTATCATGATGAAGGAAATGATCATCATGATGAGGAAATGAGCATCGTGATGAAGGAAATTATCATCATGATGAAGAAAATGAGCATCATGATGAAGAAAAAGAGCATCATGATGAAGAAAATGAGCATCATGATGAAGAAAATGATCATCATTATGAAGAACATATGTATCATGATGAAGGAAATGAGCATCATGATGAGGAAATGGACATCATGTTGAAGAAAATATGCAACATGAAAAAGAAAATGAGCATCATGGAGAAGAAAATGAGCATCATGACGAAGGAAATAAGTATCATGATGAAGAAAATGAGCATCATGATGAAGAAAATATTCATCATGATGAAGAAAATGAGTATTACGATGAAGGAAATGAGCATCATGATGTAGAAAAGGGGCATGATGATGAAGAAAATATGCATCATGATGAAGAAAATGAGCATCATGATGAAGAAAATATGCATCATGATAAAGAAAATGTGCATCATGCTTAAGAAAATATGCATCAATGACGAAAAAAATATGCATCATGATGAAGAAAATGGGCATCATGATAAAAAAAATATGCATCATGATGAAGAAAATGAGCATCATGATGAAGGAAATTAGCATAATGATTAAGAAAATATGCATCATGTATAAGAAAATATGCATCATGATAAAGAAAATGTGCATCATCTTGAATAAAATGAGCATCATGATGAAGAAAATATGCATCATGATGAAGAAAATGAGCATCATGATGAAGGAAATGAGCATCATGATGAAGAAAATATGCATCATGTATAAGAAAATATGCATCATGATAAGAAGATATGCATAATGATAAAGAAAATATGCATCATGATGAAGAAAATATGCATCATGATGAAGAAAATGAGCATCATGATGAAGATAATGAGCATCATGATGAAGAAAATATGCATCATGATGAAGAAAATATGCATCATGATGAAAAATGAGCATTATGATGAAGATAATATGCATCATGATGAAGAAAATGAGCATCATTGTGTAGAATATGAGCATCAAGACGAAGAAAATAAGAATCACGATGAAGAAAATGAGCATCACGATGAAGAAAATATGCATCACGACATCATGATGAAGAAAATGATCATCTCAATGAAGAAAATTAGCATCACGATGATGAAAATATGCATCACGATTAATGAAAATATGCACCACGATAATGAAAATTAGCATCACGATGAAGAAAATGAGCATTATGATATTTGCCTTATGATGAAGAAAATGAGCATCATGATGAAGAAAATATGAATCATAATGAAGAAAATGAGTATCATGATGAAGAAAATGAGCATCATGATGAAGGAAATGAGCTTCATGATGAAGAAAATGAGCATTATCATGAAAAAAAATGAGCATCATGATGAAGAAAATGTGCTTCACGATGAAGAAAATGTGCATCATGATGAAGAAAATATGCATAATGATAAAGGACATTAGCGTCATGATGAAGAAAAAGAACATCATGATGAAGAAAATGAACATAAAGATGAAAAAAAATGCATCCTGATGAATAAAATGAGCATCATGATGAATAAAATATGCATCATGATGAAGAAAATGAGCGTCATGATGATTAAAATATGAATCATAATGAAGAAAATGAGTATCATGATGAATAAAATGAGCATCATGATGAAGGAAATGAGCATCATGATGAAGAAAATAAGCAACATCATGAAGAAAAATGAGCTTCATGATGAAGAAAATGTGCTTCACGATGAAGAAAATATGCATCATGATGAAGAAAATGAACATCATGATGAGGAAATGAGCATCGTGATGAAGGAAATTATCATCATGATGAAGAAAATGAGCATCATGATGAAGAAAAAGAGCATCATGATGAAGAAAATGAGCATCATGATGAAGAAAATGATCATCATTATGAAGAACATATGTATCATGATGAAGGAAATGAGCATCATGATGAGGAAATGGACATCATGTTGAAGAAAATATGCAACATGATAAAGAAAATGAGCATCATGGAGAAGAAAATGAGCATCATGACGAAGGAAATAAGCATCATGATGAAGAAAATGAGCATCATGATGAAGAAAATATTCATCATGATGAAGAAAATGAGTATTACGATGAAGGAAATGAGCATCATGATGTAGAAAAGGGGCATGATGATGAAGAAAATATGCATCATGATGAAGAAAATGAGCATCATGATGAAGAAAATATGCATCATGATAAAGAAAATGTGCATCATGCTTAAGAAAATATGCATCAATGACGAAAAAAATATGCATCATGATGAAGAAAATGGGCATCATGATAAAAAAAATATGCATCATGATAAAGAAAATGAGCATCATGATGAAGGAAATTAGCATAATGATTAAGAAAATATGCATCATGTATAAGAAAATATGCATCATGATAAAGAAAATGTGCATCATCTTGAATAAAATGAGCATCATGATGAAGAAAATATGCATCATGATGAAGAAAATGAGCATCATGATGAAGGAAATGAGCATCATGATGAAGAAAATATGCATCATGTATAAGAAAATATGCATCATGATAAGAAGATATGCATAATGATAAAGAAAATATGCATCATGATGAAGAAAATATGCATCATGATGAAGAAAATGAGCATCATGATGAAGATAATGAGCATCATGATGAAGAAAATATGCATCATGATGAAGAAAATATGCATCATGATGAAAAAATGAGCATTATGATGAAGATAATATGCATCATGATGAAGAAAATGAGCATCATTGTGTAGAATATGAGCATCAAGACGAAGAAAATAAGAATCACGATGAAGAAAATGAGCATCACGATGAAGAAAATATGCATCACGACATCATGATGAAGAAAATGATCATCTCAATGAAGAAAATTAGCATCACGATGATGAAAATATGCATCACGATTAATGAAAATATGCACCACGATAATGAAAATTAGCATCACGATGAAGAAAATGAGCATTATGATATTTGCCTTATGATGAAGAAAATGAGCATCATGATGAAGAAAATATGAATCATAATGAAGAAAATGAGTATCATGATGAAGAAAATGAGCATCATGATGAAGGAAATGAGCTTCATGATGAAGAAAATGAGCATTATCATGAAAAAAAATGAGCATCATGATGAAGAAAATGTGCTTCACGATGAAGAAAATGTGCATCATGATGAAGAAAATATGCATAATGATAAAGGACATTAGCGTCATGATGAAGAAAAAAACATCATGATGAAGAAAATGAACATAAAGATTAAAAAAAATGCATCCTGATGAATAAAATGAGCATCATGATGAATAAAATATGCATCATGATGAAGAAAATGAGCGTCATGATGATTAAAATATGAATCATAATGAAGAAAATGAGTATCATGATGAATAAAATGAGCATCATGATGAAGGAAATGAGCATCATGATGAAGAAAATAAGCAACATCATGAAGAAAAATGAGCTTCATGATGAAGAAAATGTGCTTCACGATGAAGAAAATATGCATCATGATGAAGAAAATGAACATCATGATGAAGATAATAGCATCACGATGAAGAAAATATGTATCATGATGAAGGAAAGGAGCATCATGATGAAGGAAAATATGCATCATGATGAAGAAAATGAACATCATGATGAAGAATATATGCATCATGATGAAGAAAATATGTATCATGATGAAGGAAATGAGCATCATAATGAGGAAATGGGCATCATGATGAAGAAAATATGCACCATTATGAAGAAAATATGCATCATGATGAAGAAAATGATCATTCTGTTGAAGAAAATATGCATCATGTTTTAGAAAATGAGCATCATGATGAATAAAATATGCATCATGATGAAGAAAATGAGCATCATGATGAAGGAAATGAGCATCATGATGAAGAAAATATGCATCGTGTATAAGAAAATATGCATCATGATAAAGAAGATATGCATCATGATGAAGAAAATATGCATCATGATGAAGAAAATATGCATCATGATGAAGAAAATATGCATCATGATGAAGAAAATGAGCATCATGATGAATAAAATATGCGTCATTTTTATAAAATGAGCATCATGATGAAGAAAATATGCATCATGAAATATGCATCATGATGAAGGAAGTGAGCATCGCGATGTAGAAAATGAACATCACGATGAAGAAAATATGCATCAGAAATAAGAAAATATGCATAATGATGAAGAAAATATGCATCATGATGAAGGAAATGAGCATCATGATGAAGAAAATATGCATCATGATGAAGAAAATAAGCATCATGATGAAAAAATGAGCATTATGATGAAGATAATGAGCATCATGATGAAGAAAATGAGCATCATTGTGAAGAATATGAGCATCAAGACGAAGAAAATAAGAATCGTGATGAAGAAAATGAGCATCACGATGAAGAAAATATGCATCACGACATCATGATGAAGAAAATGAGCATCTCAATGAAGAAAATTAGCATCACGATGATGAAAATATGCATCACGATTAATGAAAATATGCATCACGATAATGAAAATTAGCATCACGATGAAGAAAATGAGCATCATGATATTTACATTATGATGAAGAAAATGAGCATCATGATTAAGAAAATATGAATCATAATGAAGAAAATGAGTATCATGATGAAGAAAATGAGCATCATGATGAAGGAAATGAGAATCATGATGAAGAAAATGAGCATCATCATGAAAAAAAATGAGCATCATGATGAAGAAAATATGCTTCACGATTAAGAAAATATGCATCATGATGAAGAAAATATGCATAATGATAAAGGACATTAGCGTCATGATGAAGAAAAAGAACATCATGATGAAGAAAATGAACATAAAGATGAAAAAAAATATGCATCATGATGAATAAAATGAGCATCATGATGAATAAAATATACATCATGATGAAGAAAATGAGCGTCATGATGAAGAAAATATGAATCATAATGAAGAAAATGAGTATCATGATGAAGAAAATGAGCATCATGATGAAGGAAATGAGCATCATAATGAAGAAAATGAGCATCATGATGAAGAAAATATGCATCATGATGAAGAAAATATGCATCATGATGAAGAAAATGATCATCATGATGAAGAAAATATGCATCATGTTTAAGAAAATGAGCGTCATGATGAAGAAAATATACATCATGATGAAGAAAATATACATCATGATGAAGAAAATATACATCATGATGAAGAAAATGAGCGTCATGATGAAGAAAATATACATCATGATGAAGAAAATGAGCATTAAGGCGAAGAAAATGAGCACCACGATGAAGAAAATGAGCATCTCAATGAAGAAAATTAGCATCACGATGAAGAAAATATGCATCACGATTAATAAAATACGCATCACGAAGAAAAAAATGAGAATCATGATGAAGAAAATGAGCATCATGATATTTGCCTCATGATGTAGAAAGTGAACATCATGATGAAGAAAATGAGCATAAAGATGAAAAAAATATGCATTATGATGAATAAAATGAGCATCATGATGAAGAAAATATGCATCATGATTAAGAAAATGAGCATCATTATGAAGAAAATATGCATCTTGTTTAAGAAAATATGCATCATGATGAAGAAAATATGCATCATGACGAAGGAAATGAGCATCATGATGAAGAAAATATGCATCATGATGAAGAAAATAAGCATCATGATGAAAAAATTAGCATCATGATGAACGAAATGAGCATCATGATGAAGGAAATGAGTATCATGATGATGGAAATGAGCATCAAGATGAAGAAATTATGCATCATGATTAAGAAAATACGCACCATGATGAAGGAAAAGAGCATCAAGATGAAGGAAATGAGCATCACGATGACGAAAATAAGCATCACAATGAAGAAGATTAGAATCACGATGAATAAAATATGCATCACGATGTAGAAAATATGAATCATGATGAAGAAAATGAACATATGATGAAGAAAATATGTATCCTGATGAAGAAAAATGAGCTTCATGATGAAGAAAACGTGCTTCATGATGAAAAAAATATGCATCATGATGAAGAAAATATGCATCATAATGAAGAAAATATGCATCATGATGAAAAAATGAGCATTATGATGAAGATAATATGCATCATGATGAAGAAAATGAGCATCATTGTGAAGAATATGAGCATCAAGACGAAGAAAATAAGAATCACGATGAAGAAAATGAGCATCACGATGAAGAAAATATGCATCACGACATCATGATGAAGAAAATGATCATCTCAATGAAGAAAATTAGCATCACGATGATGAAAATATGCATCACGATTAATGAAAATATGCACCACGATAATGAAAATTAGCATCACGATGAAGAAAATGAACATTATGATATTTGCCTTATGATGAAGAAAATGAGCATCATGATGAAGAAAATATGAATCATAATGAAGAAAATGAGTATCATGATGAAGAAAATGAGCATCATGATGAAGGAAATGAGAATCATGATGATGAAAATGAGCATCAATTAGAAAAAAAATGAGCATCATGATGAAGAAAATATGCATCATAATGAAGAAAATTAGCATTATGATGAGGAAAATATGCATCATGATGACGAACATGAGCGTTATTATGAAGAAAATATGCATCATAATTAAGAAAATATTCATCATGAAGAAGAAAATATGCATCATGATGAAAAATGAGCATCATGATGAAAAAATGAGCATCATGATGTAGAAAATTGGCATCATGATGAAGAATTTGAGCATCATGATGAAGAAAATAAGTATCACGATGAATAAAATGAGCATCACGATGAAGAAAATGAGCGACACGATGAAGAAAATATGCATCACGACATCATGATGAAGGAAATGAGCATCGTAATGATGAAAATGAGAATCATGATGAAGGAAATGAGCATCATGATGAAGAAAATATACATCATGATGAAGAAAATGAGCATCACGATGAAGAAAATGAGCATCTCAATGAAGAAAATTAGCATCACGATGAAGAAAATATGCATCACGATGAATAAAATATGTATCACGATGAAGAAAATAAAAATTATGATGAAGAAAATGTGCATCATGATATTTTCCTCATGATGAAGAAAATGAGCATCATGTTGAAGAAATGAAGAAAATGAGCATCATGATGAAGAAAATATGAATCTTGATGAAGAAAATGAGCATCATGATGAAGAAAATATGCATCATGTTTAAGAAAATATGCATCATGATGAAGAAAATGAGCATCATGATGAAGAAAATATGAATCATATTGAAGAAAATGAGTATCATGATGAAGAAAATGAGCATCATGATGAAGGAAATGAGAATCATGATGAAGAAAATGAGCATCATCTTGAATAAAATGAGCTTCATGATGAAGAAAATGTGCTTCACGATGAAGAAAATATGCATCACGATGAAGAAAATATGCATCATGATGAAGGAAATAAGCATCATGATGAAGAAAATAAACATCATGATGAAAAAAATGAGCATAAAGATGAAAAAAATATGCATCATGATGAATAAAACGAGCATCATTATGAAGAAAATATGCATCCTGATGAACAAAATGAGCATCATGATGAAGGAAATGAGCATCGTGATGATGGAAATGAGCATCGAGATTAAGAAAATATGCATCATGATGAAGAAAATACGCATCATGATGAAGGAAATGAGCATCAAGATGAAGGAAATGAGCATCACGATGAAGAAAATGAGCATCTCAATGAAGAAGATTAGCATCACGATGAAGAAAATATGCATCATGATGTAGAAAATATGCACCATGATGAAGAAAATGAGCATCAAGATGAAGAAAATATGTATCATGATGAAAAAAATGAGCAATATGATGAAGGAAATGAGCATTATGATGAAGAAAATGAGCATCACGATGAAGAAAATATGCATCATGATGAAGAAAATGAGCATCATGATGAGGAAAATATGCATCATGATGAAGAAAATGAGCATTATTATGAAGAAAATATGCATCATGTTTAAGAAAATATGCATCATGATTAAGTAAATATGCATCATGACGAAGAAAATGAGCATCATGATGAAGAAAATATGCATCGTGTTGAAGAAAATGAGCATAATGTTGAAGAAAATTAGCATCATGATGAAGGAAATGAGCATCATGATGAAGGAAATGAGTATCACCATGAAGAAAATGAGCATCATGATGAAGAAAATATGCATCATGTTCAAGGAAATATGCATCATAATGAAGAAAATATGCAACATGATGAAGAAAATGAGCATCATGATGAATAAAATGAGCATCATGATGAAGAAAATATGCATCATGATGAATAAAATATACATCATGATGAAGAAAAAGAGCATCATAATGAAGAAAATGAGCATCATGATGAAGAAAATGAGCATCATGATGAAGAAAATATGCATGATGATGAAGAAAATGAACAGCATGATGAAGAAAATAGCATCACGATGAATAAAATGTGCATCATGATGAAGAAAATGAGCATCATGATGATGAAAATGAGAATCACAATTTAGAAAATATGCATCATGATGAAGAAAATGAGCATCATGATGAAGAAAATATGTATCATGATGAAGGAAATGATCATCATGATGAGGAAATGAGCATTGTGATGAAGGAAATTATCATCATGATGAAGAAAATATGTATCATGATGAAGAAAATATGTATCATGATGAAGGAAATGATCATCATGATGAGGAAATGAGCATCGTGATGAAGGAAATTATCATCATGATGAAGAAAATGAGCATCATGATGAAGAAAAAGAGCATCATGATGAAGAAAATGAGCATCATGATGAAGAAAATGATCATCATTATGAAGAACATATGTATCATGATGAAGGAAATGAGCATCATGATGAGGAAATGGACATCATGTTGAAGAAAATATGCAACATGATAAAGAAAATGAGCATCATGGAGAAGAAAATGAGCATCATGACGAAGGAAATAAGCATCATGATGAAGAAAATGAGCATCATGATGAAGAAAATATTCATCATGATGAAGAAAATGAGTATTACGATGAAGGAAATGAGCATCATGATGTAGAAAAGGGGCATGATGATGAAGAAAATATGCATCATGATGAAGAAAATGAGCATCATGATGAAGAAAATATGCATCATGATAAAGAAAATGTGCATCATGCTTAAGAAAATATGCATCAATAACGAAAAAAATATGCATCATGATGAAGAAAATGGGCATCATGTTAAAAAAAATATGCATCATGATGAAGAAAATGAGCATCATGATGAAGGAAATTAGCATAATGATTAAGAAAATATGCATCATGTATAAGAAAATATGCATCATGATGAAGAGAATGAGCATCATGATGAAAAAAATATGCATCATGATGAAGAAAATATGCATCACGATGAAGAAAATATGCATCATGATGAAGAAAATATTCATTAAGATGAAGAAAATATGCATCATGATGAAGAAAATATGCATCATGATGAAGAAAATGAGCATCGTGATGAAGAAAATTAGCATCATGATGAACGAAATGAGCATCGTGATGAAGGAAATAAGTATCATGATGTTGGAAATGAGCATCAAGATGAAGAAAATACGCATCATGATGAAGGAAATGAGCATCAAGATGAAGGAAATGAGTATCACGATGAAGAAAATGAGCATCACAATAAAGAAGATTAGAATCACGATGAAGAAAATATGCATCACGATGTAGAAAATATGCATCATGATGAAGAAAATGAGAATCATGATGAAGAAAATGAGAGTTATGATGAAGGAAATGAGCATCATGATGAAGAAAAAGAGCATCAAGATGAAGAAAAATATGCATCATGATGAAGGAAACATGCATCATGATGAAGGAAGTGAGCATCGCGATGCAGAAAATTAGCATCACGATGAAGAAAATATGCATCAGAATTAAGGAAATATGCATAATGATGAAGAAAATACGCATCATGATGAAGGAAATGAGCATCATGATGAAGAAAATATGCATCATGATGAAGAAAATATGCATCTTGATGAAAAAATTAGCATTATGACGAAGAAAATGAGCATCAAGATGAAGAAAATGAGTATCATGACGAAGAAAATAAACATCACGATGAAGAGAATGAGCATCACGATGAAGAAAATGAGCATCACAATGAAGAAAATATGCATCACGACATCATGATGAAGGAAATTAGCATCGTAATGATGAAAATGAGCATCATGATGAAGGAAATGAGCATCATGATTAAGGAAATGAGCATCATGATGAAGAAAATATACATCATGATGAAGAAAATGAGCATCAAGGCTAAGAAAATGAGCACCAAGATGAATAAAATGAGCATCTCTATGAAGAAAATTAGCATCACGATGAAGAAAATATGTATCTCGATTAATAAAATATGCATCACGATGAATAAAATGAGAATCATGATGAAGAAAATGAGCATCATGATATTTGCCTCATGATGTAGAAAATGAGCATCATCATGAAGAAAATGAGCATTATAATGAAGAAAATATGTATAATGATGAAGAAAATGAGCATCATGATGAAGAAAATATGCATCTTGATGAAGAAAATGAGCATCATGATGAAGAAAATATGCATCATGTTTAAGAAAATATGCATCATGATGAAGAAAATGAGCATCATGATGAAGAAAATATGAATCATAATGAAGAAAATGATTATCATGATGAAGAAAATGAGCATCATGATGAAGGAAATGAGCATCATGATGAAGAAAATGTGCTTCACGATGAAGAAAATGTGCTTCACGATGAAGAAAATATGCATCATGATGAAGAAAATATGCATCATGATGAAGGACATAAGCGCCATGATGAAGAAAAAGAACATCATGATGAAGAAAATGAACATAAAGATGAAAAAAATATGCATCATGATGAATAAAATGAGCATCATGATGAATAAAAAATGCATCGTGATGAAGAAAATGAGCGTCATGATGAAGAAAATATGAATCATAATGAAGAAAATGAGTATCATGATGAATAAAATGAGCATCATGATGATGGAAATGAGCATCATGATGAAGAAAATGAGCATCATCATGAAGAAAAATGAGCTTCATGATGAAGAAAATGTGCTTCACGATGAATAAAATATGCATCATGATGAAGAAAATGAACATCATGATGAAGATAATAGCATCATGATGAAGAAAATATGTATCATGATGAAGGAAATGAGCATCATGATGAAGGAAAATATGCATCATGATGAAGAAAATGAACATCATGATGAAGAATATATGCATCATGATGAAGAAAATATGTATCATGATGAAGGAAATGAGCATCGTAATGAGGAAATGGGCATCATGATGAAGAAAATATGCACCATGATAAAGAAAATGAGCATCATGATGAAGAAAATGAGCATCATGACGGAGGAAATAAGCATCATGATGAAGAAAATGAGCATCATGATGAAGAAAATATGTATCATGATGAAGAAAATATGCTTCTTGATTAAGAAAATATGCATCATGACGAAGAAAATGTGCATCATGATGAAGAAAATATGCATCATGATGAAGAAAATGAACATCATGATGAAGATAATAGCATTACGATGAAGAAAATATGTATCATGATGAAGGAAATGAACATCATGATGAAAGAAAATATGCATCATGATGAAGAAAATGAACATCATGATGAAGAAAATATGCATCATGATGAAGAATATATGTATCATGATCTAGGAAATGAGCATCATGATGAGGAAATAGGTATCATGATGAAGAAAATATGCACCATGATAAAGAAAATGAGCATCATGATGAAGAAAATGAGCATCATGACGAAGGAAATAAGCATCATGATGACGAAAATAAGCATCATTATGAAGAAAATATGCATCATGATGAAGAAAATATGCATCATGATGAAGAAAATGAGCATCATGATGACGAAAATATGCATCATGTTTAAGAAAATATGCATCATGATAAAGAAGATATGCATCATGACGAAGAAAATGAGCATCATGATGAAGAAAATATGCATCATGATGAAGAAAATGTGCATCATGATATTTTCCTCATGATGAAGAAAATGAGCATCATGTTGAAGAAATGAAGAAAATGAGCATCATGATGAAGAAAATATGAATCTTGATGAAGAAAATGAGCATCATGATGAAAAAAATATGCATCATGTTTAAGAAAATATGCATCATGATGAAGAAAATGAGCATCATGATGAAGAAAATATGAATCATATTGAAGAAAATGAGTATCATGATGAAGAAAATGAGCATCATGATGAAGGAAATGAGAATCATGATGAAGAAAATGAGCATCATCTTGAATAAAATGAGTTTCATGATGAAGAAAATGTGCTTCACGATGAAGAAAATATGCATCACGATGAAGAAAATATGCATCATGATGAAGGAAATAAGCATCATGATGAAGAAAATAAACATCATGATGAAAAAAATGAGCATAAAGATGAAAAAAATATGCATCATGATGAATAAAACGAGCATCATTATGAAGAAAATATGCATCCTGATGAACGAAATGAGCATCATGATGAAGGAAATGAGCATCGTGATGATGGAAATGAGCATCGAGATTAAGAAAATATGCATCATGATGAAGAAAATACGCATCATGATGAAGGAAATGAGCATCAAGATGAAGGAAATGAGCATCACGATGAAGAAAATGAGCATCTCAATGAAGAAGATTAGCATCACGATGAAGAAAATATGCATCATGATGTAGAAAATATGCACCATGATGAAGAAAATGAGCATCAAGATGAAGAAAATATGTATCATGATGAAAAAAATGAGCAATATGATGAAGGAAATGAGCATTATGATGAAGAAAATGAGCATCACGATGAAGAAAATATGCATCATGATGAAGAAAATGAGCATCATGATGAGGAAAATATGCATCATGATGAAGAAAATGAGCATTATTATGAAGAAAATATGCATCATGTTTAAGAAAATATGCATCATGATTAAGTAAATATGCATCATGACGAAGAAAATGAGCATCATGATGAAGAAAATATGCATCGTGTTGAAGAAAATGAGCATAATGATGAAGAAAATTAGCATCATGATGAAGGAAATGAGCATCATGATGAAGGAAATGAGTATCACCATGAAGAAAATGAGCATCATGATGATGGAAATATGCATCATGTTTAAGGAAATATGCATCATGATGAAGAAAATATGCAACATGATGAAGAAAATGAGCATCATGATGAATAAAATGAGCATCATGATGAAGAAAATATGCATCATGATGAATAAAATATACATCATGATCAAGAAAAAGGGCATCATAATGAAGAAAATGAGCATCATGATGAAGAAAATGAGCATCATGATGAAGAAAATATGCATCATGATGAAGAAAATGAACAGCATGATGAAGAAAATAGCATCACGATGAATAAAATGTGCATCATGATGAAGAAAATGAGCATCATGATGATGAAAATGAGAATCACAATTTAGAAAATATGCATCATGATGAAGAAAATGAGCATCATGATGAAGAAAATATGTATCATGATGAAGGAAATGATCATCATGATGAGGAAATGAGCATTGTGATGAAGGAAATTATCATCATGATGAAGAAAATATGTATCAAGATGAAGAAAATATGTATCATGATGAAGGAAATGATCATCATGATGAGGAAATGAGCATCGTGATGAAGGAAATTATCATCATGATGAAGAAAATGAGCATCATGATGAAGAAAAAGAGCATCATGATGAAGAAAATGAGCATCATGATGAAGAAAATGATCATCATTATGAAGAACATATGTATCATGATGAAGGAAATGAGCATCATGATGAGGAAATGGACATCATGTTGAAGAAAATATGCAACATGATAAAGAAAATGAGCATCATGGAGAAGAAAATGAGCATCATGACGAAGGAAATAAGCATCATGATGAAGAAAATGAGCATCATGATGAAGAAAATATTCATCATGATGAAGAAAATGAGTATTACGATGAAGGAAATGAGCATCATGATGTAGAAAAGGGGCATGATGATGAAGAAAATATGCATCATGATGAAGAAAATGAGCATCATGATGAAGAAAATATGCATCATGATAAAGAAAATGTGCATCATGCTTAAGAAAATATGCATCAATAACGAAAAAAATATGCATCATGATGAAGAAAATGGGCATCATGTTAAAAAAAATATGCATCATGATGAAGAAAATGAGCATCATGATGAAGGAAATTAGCATAATGATTAAGAAAATATGCATCATGTATAAGAAAATATGCATCATGATGAAGAGAATGAGCATCATGATGAAAAAATATGCATCATGATGAAGAAAATATGCATCACGATGAAGAAAATATGCATCATGATGAAGAAAATATTCATTAAGATGAAGAAAATATGCATCATGATGAAGAAAATATGCATCATGTTGAAGAAAATGAGCATCGTGATAAAGAAAATTAGCATCATGATGAACGAAATGAGCATCGTGATGAAGGAAATAAGTATCATGATGTTGGAAATGAGCATCAAGATGAAGAAAATACGCATCATGATGAAGGAAATGAGCATCAAGATGAAGGAAATGAGTATCACGATGAAGAAAATGAGCATCACAATAAAGAAGATTAGAATCACGATGAAGAAAATATGCATCACGATGTAGAAAATATGCATCATGATGAAGAAAATGAGAATCATGATGAAGAAAATGAGAGTTATGATGAAGGAAATGAGCATCATGATGAAGAAAAAGAGCATCAAGTTGAAGAAAAATATGCATCATGATGAAGGAAACATGCATCATGATGAAGGAAGTGAGCATCGCGATGCAGAAAATTAGCATCACGATGAAGAAAATATGCATCAGAATTAAGGAAATATGCATAATGATGAAGAAAATACGCATCATGATGAAGGAAATGAGCATCATGATGAAGAAAATATGCATCATGATGAAGAAAATATGCATCTTGATGAAAAAATTAGCATTATGACGAAGAAAATGAGCATCATGATGAAGAAAATGAGTATCATGACGAAGAAAATAAACATCACGATGAAGAGAATGAGCATCACAATGAAGAAAATGAGCATCACGATGAAGAAAATATGCATCACGACATCATGATGAAGGAAATTAGCATCGTAATGATGAAAATGAGCATCATGATGAAGGAAATGAGCATCATGATTAAGGAAATGAGCATCATGATGAAGAAAATATACATCATGATGAAGAAAATGAGCATCATGGCTAAGAAAATGAGCACCAAGATGAATAAAATGAGCATCTCTATGAAGAAAATTAGCATCACGATTAAGAAAATATGTATCTCGATTAATAAAATATGCATCACGATGAATAAAATGAGAATCATGATGAAGAAAATGAGCATCATGATATTTGCCTCATGATGTAGAAAATGAGCATCATCATGAAGAAAATGAGCATTATAATGAAGAAAATATGTATAATGATGAAGAAAATGAGCATCATGATGAAGAAAATATGCATCTTGATGAAGAAAATGAGCATCATGATGAAGAAAATATGCATCATGTTTAAGAAAATATGCATCATGATGAAGAAAATGAGCATCATGATGAAGAAAATATGAATCATAATGAAGAAAATGATTATCATGATGAAGAAAATGAGCATCATGATGAAGGAAATGAGCATCATGATGAAGAAAATGTGCTTCACGATGAAGAAAATGTGCTTCACGATGAAGAAAATATGCATCATGATGAAGAAAATATGCATCATGATGAAGGACATAAGCGCCATGATGAAGAAAAAGAACATCATGATGAAGAAAATGAACATAAAGATGAAAAAAATATGCATCATGATGAATAAAATGAGCATCATGATGAATAAAAAATGCATCGTGATGAAGAAAATGAGCGTCATGATGAAGAAAATATGAATCATAATGAAGAAAATGAGTATCATGATGAATAAAATGAGCATCATGATGATGGAAATGAGCATCATGATGAAGAAAATGAGCATCATCATGAAGAAAAATGAGCTTCATGATGAAGAAAATGTGCTTCACGATGAAGAAAATATGCATCATGATGAAGAAAATGAACATCATGATGAAGATAATAGCATCATGATGAAGAAAATATGTATCATGATGAAGGAAATGAGCATCATGATGAAGGAAAATATGCATCATGATGAAGAAAATGAACATCATGATGAAGAATATATGCATCATGATGAAGAAAATATGTATCATGATGAAGGAAATGAGCATCGTAATGAGGAAATGGGCATCATGATGAAGAAAATATGCACCATGATAAAGAAAATGAGCATCATGATGAAGAAAATGAGCATCATGATGGAGGAAATAAGCATCATGATGAAGAAAATGAGCATCATGATGAAGAAAATATGTATCATGATGAAGAAAATATGCTTCTTGATGAAGAAAATATGCATCATAACGAAGAAAATGTGCATCATGATGAAGAAAATATGCATCATGATGAAGAAAATGAACATCATGATGAAGATAATAGCATTACGATGAAGAAAATATGTATCATGATGAAGGAAATGAACATCATGATGAAAGAAAATATGCATCATGATGAAGAAAATGAACATCATGATGAAGAAAATATGCATCATGATGAAGAATATATGTATCATGATCTAGGAAATGAGCATCATGATGAGGAAATAGGTATCATGATGAAGAAAATATGCACCATGATAAAGAAAATGAGCATCATGATGAAGAAAATGAGCATCATGACGAAGGAAATAAGCATCATGATGACGAAAATGAGCATCATTATGAAGAAAATATGCATCATGATGAAGAAAATATGCATCATGATGAAGAAAATGAGCATCATGATGACGAAAATATGCATCATGTTTAAGAAAATATGCATCATGATAAAGAAGATATGCATCATGACGAAGAAAATGAGCATCATGATGAAGAAAATATGCATCATGATGAAGAAAATGTGCATCATGATATTTTCCTCATGATGAAGAAAATGAGCATCATGTTGAAGAAATGAAGAAAATGAGCATCATGATGAAGAAAATATGAATCTTGATGAAGAAAATGAGCATCATGATGAAGAAAATATGCATCATGTTTAAGAAAATATGCATCATGATGAAGAAAATGAGCATCATGATGAAGAAAATATGAATCATATTGAAGAAAATGAGTATCATGATGAAGAAAATGAGCATCATGATGAAGGAAATGAGAATCATGATGAAGAAAATGAGCATCATCTTGAATAAAATGAGCTTCATGATGAAGAAAATGTGCTTCACGATGAAGAAAATATGCATCACGATGAAGAAAATATGCATCATGATGAAGGAAATAAGCATCATGATTTAGAAAATAAACATCATGATGAAAAAAATGAGCATAAAGATGAAAAAAATATGCATCATGATGAATAAAACGAGCATCATTATGAAGAAAATATGCATCCTGATGAACGAAATGAGCATCATGATGAAGGAAATGACCATCGTGATGATGGAAATGAGCATCGAGATTAAGAAAATATGCATCATGATGAAGAAAATACGCATCATGATGAAGGAAATGAGCATCAAGATGAAGGAAATGAGCATCACGATGAAGAAAATGAGCATCTCAATGAAGAAGATTAGCATCACGATGAAGAAAATATGCATCATGATGGAGAAAATATGCACCATGATGAAGAAAATGAGCATCAAGATGAAGAAAATATGTATCATGATGAAAAAAATGAGCAATATGATGAAGGAAATGAGCATTATGATGAAGAAAATGAGCATCACGATGAAGAAAATATGCATCATGATGAAGAAAATGAGCATCATGATGAGGAAAATATGCATCATGATGAAGAAAATGAGCATTATTATGAAGAAAATATGCATCATGTTTAAGAAAATATGCATCATGATTAAGTAAATATGCATCATGACGAAGAAAATGAGCATCATGATGAAGAAAATATGCATCGTGTTGAAGAAAATGAGCATAATGATGAAGAAAATTAGCATCATGATGAAGGAAATGAGCATCATGATGAAGGAAATGAGTATCACCATGAAGAAAATGTGCATCATGATGAAGAAAATATGCATCATGTTTAAGGAAATATGCATCATGATGAAGAAAATATGCAACATGATGAAGAAAATGAGCATCATGATGAATAAAATGAGCATCATGATGAAGAAAATATGCATCATGATGAATAAAATATACATCATGATGAAGAAAAAGAGCATCATAATGAAGAAAATGAGCATCATGATGAAGAAAATGAGCATCATGATGAAGAAAATATGCATCATGATGAAGAAAATGAACAACATGATGAAGAAAATAGCATCACGATGAATAAAATGTGCATCATGATGAAGAAAATGAGCATCATGATGATGAAAATGAGAATCACAATTTAGAAAATATGCATCATGATGAAGAAAATGAGCATCATGATGAAGAAAATTTGTATCATGATGAAGGAAATGATCATCATGATGAGGAAATGAGCATTGTGATGAAGGAGATTATCATCATGATGAAGAAAATATGTATCATGATGAAGAAAATATGTATCATGATGAAGGAAATGATCATCATGATGAGGAAATGAGCATCGTGATGAAGGAAATTATCATCATGATGAAGAAAATGAGCATCATGATGAAGAAAAAGAGCATCATGATGAAGAAAATGAGCATCATGATGAAGAAAATGATCATCATTATGAAGAACATATGTATCATGATGAAGGAAATGAGCATCATGATGAGGAAATGGACATCATGTTGAAGAAAATATGCAACATGATAAAGAAAATGAGCATCATGGAGAAGAAAATGAGCATCATGACAAAGGAAATAAGCATCATGATGAAGAAAATGAGCATCATGATGAAGAAAATATTCATCATGATGAAGAAAATGAGTATTACGATGAAGGAAATGAGCATCATGATGTAGAAAAGGGGCATGATGATGAAGAAAATATGCATCATGATGAAGAAAATGAGAATCATGATGAATAAAATATGCATCATGATAAAGAAAATGTGCATCATGCTTAAGAAAATATGCATCAATGACGAAAAAAATATGCATCATGATGAAGAAAATGGGCATCATGATAAAAAAAATATGCATCATGATGAAGAAAATGAGCATCATGATGAAGGAAATTAGCATAATGATTAAGAAAATATGCATCATGTATAAGAAAATATGTATCATGATCAAGAGAATGAGCATCATGATGAAAAAAATATGCATCATGATGAAGAAAATATGCATCACGATGAAGAAAATATGCATCATGATGAAGAAAATATTCATTAAGATGAAAAAATATGCATCATGATGAAGAAAATATGCATCATGTTGAAGAAAATGAGCATCATGATGAAGAAAATTAGCATCATGATGAACGAAATGAGCATCGTGATGAAGGAAATAATTATCATGATGTTGGAAATGAGCATCAAGATGAAGAAAATACGCATCATGATGAAGGAAATGAGCATCAAGATGAAGGAAATGAGTATCACGATGAAGAAAATGAGCATCACAATAAAGAAGATTAGAATCACGATGAAGAAAATATGCATCACGATGTAGAAAATAAGCATCATGATGAAGAAAATGAGAATCATGATGAAGAAAATGAGAGTTATGATGAAGGAAATGAGCACCATGATGAAGAAAAAGAGCATCATGATGAAGAAAAATATGCATCATGATGAAGGAAACATGCATCATGATGAAGGAAGTGAGCATCGCGATGCAGAAAATTAGCATCACGATGAAAAAAATATGCATCAGAATTAAGGAAATATGCATAATGATGAAGAAAATACGCATCATGATGAAGGAAATGAGCATCATGATGAAGAAAATATGCATCATGATGAAGAAAATATGCATCTTGATGAAAAAATTAGCATTATGATGAAGAAAATGAGCATCATGATGAAGAAAATGAGTATCATGACGAAGAAAATAAGCATCACGATGAAGAGAATGAGCATCACGATGAAGAAAATGAGCATCACGACAAAGAAAATATGCATCACGACATCATCATGAAGGAAATTAGCATCGTAATGATTAAAATGAGCATCATGATGAAGGAAATGAGCATCATGATTAAGGAAATGAGCATCATGATGAAGAAAATATACATCATGATGAAGAAAATGAGCATCAAGGCTAAGAAAATGAGCACCAAGATGAATAAAATGAGCATCTCTATGAAGAAAATTAGCATCACGATGAAGAAAATATGCATCTCGATTAATAAAATATGCATCACGATGAATAAAATGAGAATCATGATGAAGAAAATGAGCATCATGATATTTGCCTCATGATGTAGAAAATGAGCATCATCATGAAGAAAATGAGCATTATAATGAAGAAAATATGTATAATGATGAAGAAAATGAGCATCATGATGAAGAAAATATGCATCTTGATGAAGAAAATGAGCATCATGATGAAGAAAATATGCATCATGTTTAAGAAAATATGCATCATGATGAAGAAAATGAGCATCATGATGAAGAAAATATGAATCATAATGAAGAAAATGATTATCATGATGAAGAAAATGAGCATCATGATGAAGGAAATGAACATCATGATGAAGAAAATGTGCTTTACGATGAAGAAAATGTGCTTCACGATGAAGAAAATATGCATCATGATGAAGAAAATATGCATCATGATGAAAGACATAAGCGTCATGATGAAGAAAAAGAACATCATGATGAAGAAAATGAACATAAAGATGAAAAAAATATGCATCATGATGAATAAAATGAGCATCATGATGAATAAAAAATGCATCATGATGAAGAAAATGAGCGTCATGATGAAGAAAATATGAATCATAATGAAGAAAATGATTATCATGATGAAGAAAATGAGCATCATGATGAAGGAAATGAACATCATGATGAAGAAAATGTGCTTTACGATGAAGAAAATGTGCTTCACGATGAAGAAAATATGCATCATGATGAAGAAAATATGCATCATGATGAAAGACATAAGCGTCATGATGAAGAAAAAGAACATCATGATGAAGAAAATGAACATAAAGATGAAAAAAATATGCATCATGATGAATAAAATGAGCATCATGATGAATAAAAAATGCATCATGATGAAGAAAATGAGCGTCATGATGAAGAAAATATGAATCATAATGAAGAAAATGAGTATCATGATGAATAAAATGAGCATCATGATGATGGAAATGAGCATCATGATGAAGAAAATGAGCATCATCATGAAGAAAAATGAGCTTCATGATGAAGAAAATGTGCTTCACGATGAAGAAAATATGCATCATGATGAAGAAAATGAACATCATGATGAAGATAATAGCATCATGATGAAGAAAATATGTATCATGATGAAGGAAATGAGCATCATGATGAAGGAAAATATGCATCATGATGAAAAAATGAACATCATGATGAAGAATATATGCATCATGATGAAGAAAATATGTATCATGATGAAGGAAATGAGCATCGTAATGAGGAAATGGGCATCATGATGAAGAAAATATGCACCATGATAAAGAAAATGAGCATCATGTGAAGAAAATGAGCATCATGACGAAGGAAATAAGCATCATGATGAAGAAAATGAGCATCATGATGAAGAAAATATGCATCATGATGAAGAAAATATGCTTCTTGATGAAGAAAATATGCATCATGACGAAGAAAATGTGCATCATGATGAAGAAAATATGCATCATGATGAAGAAAATGAACATCATGATGAAGACAATAGCATCACGATGAAGAAAATATGTATCATGATGAAGGAAATGAACATCATGATGAAAGAAAATATGCATCATGATGAAGAAAATGAACATCATGATGAAGAAAATATGCATCATGATGAAGAATATATGTATCATGATCTAGGAAATGAGCATCATGATGAGGAAATAGGTATCATGATGAAGAAAATATGCACCATGATAAAGAAAATGAGCATCATGATGAAGAAAATGAGCATCATGACGAAGGAAATAAGCATCATGATAACGAAAATGAGCATCATTATGAAGAAAATATGCATCATGATGAAGAAAATATGCATCATGATGAAGAAAATGAGCATCATGATGACGAAAATATGCATCATGTTTAAGAAAATATGCATCATGATAAAGAAGATATGCATCATGACGAAGAAAATGAGCATCATGATGAAGAAAATATGCATCATGATGAAGAAAATATGTATCATGATGAATAAAATGGGCATCATGATGAATAAAATATGCGTCATGTTTAAGAAAATGAGCATCATGATGATGAAAATATGCATCATGAGATATGCATCATGATGAAGGAAGTGAGCATCGCGATGTAGAAAATGAACATCACGATGAAGAAAATATGCATCAGAATTAAGAAAATATGCATAATGATGAAGAAAAATTGCATCATGATTAAGAAAATGAGCATCATAATGAAGAAAATATGCATCATGATGAAGAAAATATGCATTATGATGAAGAAAAAGAGCATCATGATGAAGAAAATGAGCATCATGATGAAGAAAATGAGCATCATTGTGAAGAATATGAGCATCAAGACGAAGAAAATAAGAATCACGATGAAGAAAATGAGCATCACGATGAAGAAAATATGCATCACGACATCATGATGAAGAAAATGAGCATCTCAATGAACAAAATTAGCATCACGATGATGAAAATATGCATCACGATTAATGAAAATATGCATCACGATAATGAAAATTAGCATCACGATGAAGAAAATGAGCATCATTATATTTGCCTTATGATGAAGAAAATGAGCATCATGATGAAGAAAATATGAATAATAATGAAGAAAATGAGTATCATGATGAAGAAAATGAGCATCATGATGAAGGAAATGAGCATCATGATGAAGAAAATGAGCATCATCATGAAGAAAAATGAGCTTCATGATGAAGAAAATGTGCTTCACGATGAAGAAAATATGCATCATGATGAAGAAAATAAAAATCATGATGAAGATAATAGCATCACGATGAAGAAAATATGTATCATGATGAAGGAAATGAGCATCATGAAGAAGGAAAATATGCATCATGATGAAGAAAATGAACATTTTCTTCATCATGAGGCAAATATCATGATGCTCATTTTCTTCATCGTGATGCTAATTTTCTTCATTGAGATGCTCATTTTCTTCATCATGATGTCGTGATGCATAATTTCTTCACCGTGATGCTCATTTTCTTCATCATGATGCATATTTTCCTTCATCATGATGCTCATTTCCTTCATCATGATGCATATTTTCTTCATCGTGATGCTATTATCTTCATCATGATGTTCATTTTCTTTATCGTGATGCATATTTTCTTCATCGTGAAGCACATTTTCTTCATCATGAAGCTCATTTTTCTTCATGTTGATGCTTATTTTCTTCATCATGATGCTCATTTCCTTCATCATGATGCTCATTTTATTCATCATGACACTCATTTTCTTCATTATGATTCATATTTTCTTCATCATGTCGCTCATTTTCTTCATCATGATGCATATTTTATTCATCATGATGCTCATTTTATTCATCATGATGCATATTTTCCTTCATCATGATGCTCATTTCCTTCATCATGATACATATTTTCTTCATCATGATGCTATTATCTTCATCATGATGTTTATTTTCTTCATCATGATGCATATTTTCTTCATCGTGAAGCACATTTTCTTCATCATGAAGCTCATTTTTCTTCATGATGATGCTCATTTTCTTCATCATGATGCTCATTTCCTTCATCATGATGCTCATTTTCTTCATCATGATACTCATTTTCTTCATTATGATTCATATTTTCTTCATCATGATGCTCATTTTTTTCATCATAAGGCAAATATCATGATGCTCATTTTCTTCTTCGTGATGCTAATTTTCTTCATTGAGATGCTCATTTTCTTCATCATGATGTCGTGATGCATATTTTCTTCATCGTGATGCTAATTTTCTTCATCATGATGCTCATTTCCTTCATCATGACGCTCATTTTCTTCATCATGATGCATATTTTCTTCATCATGATGCTAATTTTCTTAAACATGATGCATATTTTCTTCATCATCATGCTCATTTTCTTCATCATGATGCATATTTTCTTCATCATGATGCCTATTTCCTCATCATGATGCTCATTTCCTTCATCATGATACATATTTTCTTCATCATGATGCATATTTTCTTCATCATGATGTTCATTTTCTTCATCATGATGCATATTTTTTTTCATCATGATGTTCATTTCCTTCATCATGATACATATTTTCTTCATTGTGATGCTATTATCTTCATCATGATGTTCATTTTCTTCATCATGATGCACATTTTCTTCATCATGATGCTCATTTTCTTCGTCATGATGCGTATTTTCTTCATCACGATGCATATTTTCTTCATCATTATGCATATTTTCTTCATCATGATGCTCATTTTCTTCATCATGATGCTTATTTCCTTCGTCATGATGCTCATTTTCTTCATCATGATGCTCATTTTCTTTATCATGGTGCATATTTTCTTCATCATGATGCTCATTTCCTTCAACATGATGCTGATTTTCTTCATCATGATACTCATTTTCTTCATTATGATTCATATTTTCTTCATCATGATTCTCATTTTCTTCATCATGATGCATATTTTCTTAACATGATGCATATTTTCTTCATCATGATGCTCATTTTCTTCATCAAGATGCATATTTTCTTCATCATGATGCTCATTTTCTTCATCATTATACATATTTTCTTCATTATAATGCTCATTTTCTTCATCATGATGCTCATTTTCTACATCATGAGGCAAATATCATGATGCTCATTTTCTTCATCATGATTCTCATTTTATTCATCGTGATGCATATTTTATTAATCGTGATGCATATTTTCTTCATCGTGATGCTAATTTTCTTCATTGAGATGCTCATTTTCTTCATCGCGATGCTCATTTTCTTCGCCTTGATGCTCATTTTCTTCATCATGATGTATATTTTCTTCATCATGATGCTCATTTCCTTAATCACGAGGCTCATTTCCTTCATCATGATGCTCATTTTCATCATTACGATGCTCATTTCCTTCATCATGATGTCGTGATGCATATTTTCTTCATCGTGATGCTCATTTTCTTCAACGTGATGCTCATTTTCTTCATCGTGATGCTTATTTTCTTCGTCATGATGCTTATTTTCTTCATCATAATGCTCATTTTCTTCATCATAATGCTAATTTTTTCATCATGATGCATATTTTCTTCATCATGATGCATATTTTCTTCATCATGATGCTCATTTCCTTCATCATGATGCGTATTTTCTTCATCATTATGCATATTTCCTTAATTCTGATGCATATTTTCTTCATCGTGATGCTAATTTTCTGCATCGCGATGCTCACTTCCTTCATCATGACGCATATTTCTTCATCATGAAGCTTATTTTTCTTTATCATGATGCTCATTTCCTTCATCATAATGCTCATTTTATTCATCATGATGCTCATTTTCTTCATCATGATGCATATTTTCTACATCGTGATGCATATTTTCTTCATCGTGACTCTAATCTTCTTTATTGTGATGCTCATTTTATTCATCGTGATACTCATTTCCTTCATCTTCATCGTGATGCATATTTTCTTCATCGTAATGCTAATCTTATTCATTGTGATGCTCATTTTCTTCATCGTGATGCTCATTTCCTTAATCTTGATGCTCATTTTCTTCATCATGAAGCATATTTTCTTCATCGTGAAGAACGTATTCTTCATCATGAAGCTCATTTTCTTCATGATGATACTCATTTTCTTCATCATGATGCTCATTTCCTTCATCATGATGCTCATTTTCATCATCATGAAACTCATTTTCTTCATCATGATGCCTATTTTCGTCATCATGATGCATATTTTCTTAAACAAAATGCATATTTTTTTCATCATGATGCATATTTTCATCATGATGCGTATTTTATTCATCATGATGCTCATTTTCTTCATCATGATGCATATTTTCTTCATCATGATGCTCATTTTCTTCATCATGATGCTTATTTCCTTCATCATGATGCACATTTTCTTCATCGTGATGCTAATTTTCTTCATTGTGATGCTCATTTTTCTTCATCATGATGCTCATTTCTTTCATCTTGATTTTGATTTCCTTCATCATGATGCATATTTTCTTAATCATGATGCTCATTTCCTTAATCATGATGTTCATTTTATTCAGCACGATGCTCATTTACTTCATCATGATGTCGTGATGCATATTTTCTTCAAAATGATGCTCATTTTCTTCATCGTGATGCTCATTTTCTTCATCGTGATGCTCGTTTTCTTCATCGTAATGCTTGTGATGCTTATTTTCTTCATCATGATTCTCATTTTCTTCATCATGATGCTCATTTTCATCATCATGATGCTCATTTTTCATCATGATGCATATTTTCTTCATCATGATGCTCATTTCCTTCATAATGATGCTCATTTTCTTCATCATTATGCATATTTTCTTCATCACGATGTCATTTTCTTAATCATGATGCATATTTTCTTCATCATGATGTTCATTTTCTTCATCATGATGCACATTTCCTTCATCATAATGCTCATTTTCTTCATCATGATACATATTTTCTTCATCATGATGCTCATTTTCTTAATCATGATGCATATTTTCTTCGTTATAATGCTCATTTTCTTCATCATGATGCACATTTTCTTCATTATGATGCATATTTTTCTCATCATGATGCATATTTACTTCATCGTGATGCTCATTTTCTTCATCGTGATGTGGATTTCCTTCATCTTGATGCTCATTTTATTCATCATGATGCATATTTTCTTCATCGTGAAGCACGTTTTATTCATCATGAAGCTCATTTTCTTCATGATGATGCTTATTTTATTCATCATGATGCTCATTTCCTTCATCATGATGCTCATTTTCTTCATCATGAAATCATTTTCTTAATTATGATGCATATTTTCTTCATCATGATGCTCATTTTATTCATCAAAATGCATATTTTCTTCATCATGATGCATATTTTCTTAAACAAGATGCATATTTTCTTCATCATGATACATATTTTCTTCATCATGATGCGTATTTTCTTTATCATGATGCTCATTTTCTTCATCGTGATGCATATTTTCTTTATCATGATGCTCATTTTCTTCATCATGATGCTTATTTTCTTCATCATAATGCTTATTTTCATCATCATGATACATATTTTCTTCATCATGATGCTCATTTTCTTCATCATGATGCATATTTTCTTCGTTATGATGCTCATTTTCTACATCATGATGCTCATTTTCTTCATCATGGTTCATATTTTCTACATCATGATGCATATTTTCTTCATCGTGATGCATATTTTCTTCATCGTGATGCTAATCTTCTTCACTATGATGCTCATTTTCTTTATAGTGATGCACATTTCCTTCATCTTGATGCTCATTTCCTTCATCATGATACATATTTTATTCATCATGATGCATATTCTCTTCATCATGATGCTCATTTCCTTCATCATGATGCTCATTTCCTTCATCATGATTCTCATTTTCTTCATCATGATTCTCATTTCCTTCATCATGATGCATATTTTCTTCATCATGATGCTCATTTTCTTCATCATGATGCATATTTTCTTCATCATGATGCATATTTCCTTCATGATGATACTCATTTCCTTCATCATTATGCTCATTTCCTTCATCATGATGCTAATTTTCTTTATCATGATGCTCATTTTCTTCATCATGATGCATATTTTATTCATAATAATGCTCATTTTCTTCATCATGTCTTCATCATGATGCATATTTTATTTATCATGATGCTTATTTTCTTCATCATGATGCATATTTTCTTCAAAATGATGCTCATTTTCTTCTTCGTGATGCTCATTTTCGTCATCGTGATGCTCATTTTCTTCATCGTAATGCTCATTTTCTTCATCGTGATGCTTATTTTCTTCATTATGATTCTCATATTCTTCATCATGATGCTCATTTTCTTCATCATGATCCTTATTTCCTTCGTCATGATGCTCATTTTCTTAATCATGATGCTCATTTTCTTTATCATGTTGCATATTTTCTTCATCGTAATGCCCGTATCCTCATCATGATGCCCATTTTCTTTATCATGATACATATTTTTTTCATAATGATGCTCATTTTCTTCATCATGATTCATATTTCTTCATCATGAAGCTCTTTTCCTTCATCATGATGCTCATTTTCTTAATCTTGATGCTCATTTTTTTCATCATGATGATAATTTCCTTCATCACGATGCTCATTTCCTCATCATGATACTCATTTCCTTCATCATGATACATATTTTCTTCAACATGATGCCCATTTTCTTCTTCATGATGCTCATTTTTTTCATCAAGATGCTCATTTTCTTCATTATGATGCTCATTTTCTTCATCATGATGCACATTTTCTTCATTGTGATGCTATTTTCTTCATCATGATGCATATTTTCTTCATCATTTTGCTCATTTTCTTTATCATGATGCTCATTTTCTTCATCACGATGCATATTTTCTTCATCATGATGCTCATTTTCTTCATCATGGTGCTCATTTTCTTCATCATGATGCATATTTTCTTCATCATAATGCGTATTTCCTTCATCATGATTCTCATTTACTTCATCATGATGCTAATTTTCTTTATCATTATGCTCATTTTCTTCATCATGATGTACATTTTCTTCATAATGATGCTCATTTTCTTCATCATGTCTTCATCATGATGCATATTTTCTTTATCATGATGCTTTTTTTCTTCATCATGATGCATATTTTCTTCATAATGATGCTTATTTTCTTCATCATGATGCATATTTTCTTCATCATGATGCTCATTTTCTTCATCATGATGCATATTTTCTTCTTCATGATGCATATTTCCTTCATGATGATACTCATTTCCTTCATCATGATTCTCATTTCCTTTATCATGATGCTAATTTTCTTTATCATGATGCTCATTTTCTTTATCATGATGAATATTTTCTTCATAATGATGCTCATTTTCTTCATCATGTCTTCATCATGATGCATATTTTATTTATCATGATGCTTATTTTCTTCATCATGATGCATATTTTCTTCATAATGATGCTTATTTTCTTCATCATGATGCTCATTTTCTTCATCATGATGCAAATTTTCTTCATCATGATGCTCATTTTCTTCATCATGATTCATATTTTCATCATCATGATGTATATTTTCTTCATCATGATGCTAATTTTCTTTATCATGATGCTCATTTTCTTCATCATGATGCATATTTTCTTCATAATGATGCTCATTTTCTTCATCATGTCTTCATCATGATGCATATTTTATTTATCATGATGCTTATTTTCTTCATCATGATGCATATTTTCTTCATAATGATTCTCATTTTCTTCATCATGATGCTCATTTTCTTCATTATGATGCATATTTTATTCGTCATGATGCTCATTTTCTTCATCATGATGCATATTTTCTACGTTATAATGCTCATTTTATTCATCATGATGCTCATTTTCTTCATCATGATGCATATTTTCCTCATCATAATGCATATTGTCTACATCGTGATGCATATTTTATTCATCGTGATGCTCATTTTCTTCATCGTGATGCTCATTTTCTTCATCGTGATGCTCATTTTCTTCATCATGATGCATATTTTCTTCATCGTGAAGCACGTTTTCTTCATCATGAAGCTCATTTTCTTCATGATGATGCTTATTTTATTCATCATGATGCTCATTTCCTTTATCATGATGCTCATTTTCTTCATCATGAAAATCATTTTCTTAATTATGATGTATATTTTCTTCATCATGATGCTCATTTTATTCATCAAAATGCATATTTTTTTCATCATGATGCATATTTTCTTAAACAAGATGCATATTTTCTTCATCATGATACATATTTTTTTCATCATGATGCGTATTTTCTTTATCATGATGCTCATTTTCTTCATCATGATGCATATTTTCTTTATCATGATGCTCATTTTCTTCATCATGATGCTTATTTTCTTCATCATAATGCTTATTTTCTTCATCATGATACATATTTTCTTCATCATGATGCATATTTTCTTCATCATGATGCTCATTTTCTACATCATGATGCTCATTTTCTTCATCATGGTTCATATTTTCTACATCATGATGCATATTTTCTTCATCGTGATGCATATTTTCTTCATCGTGATGCTAATCTTCTTCATTATGATGCTCATTTTCTTTATAGTGATGATCATTTCCTTCATCTTGATGCTCATTTCCTTCATCATGATACATATTTTATTCATCATGATGCATATTCTCTTTATCATGATGTTCATTTCCTTCATCATGATGCTCATTTCCTTCATCATGATTCTCATTTCCTTCATCATGATGCATATTTTCTTCATCATGATGCTCATTTTCTTCTTCATGATGCTCATTTTCTTCATCATGATGCATATTTTCTTCATCATGATGCATATTTCCTTCATGATGATACTCATTTCCTTTATCATGATGCTAATTTTCTTTATCATGATGCTCATTTTCTTCATCATGATGCATATTTTCTTCATAATAATGCTCATTTTCTTCATCATGTCTTCATCATGATGCATATTTTATTTATCATGATGTTATTTTCTTCATCATGATGCATATTTTCTTCAAAATGATGCTCATTTTCTTCTTCGTGATGCTCATTTTCTTAATCGTGATGCTCATTTTCTTCATCGTAATGCTCATTTTCTTCATCGTGATGCTTATTTTCTTCATCATGATTCTCATATTCTTCATCATGATGCTCATTTTCTTCATCATGATGCTTATTTCCTTCGTCATGATGCTCATTTTCTTTATCATGTTGCATATTTTCTTCATCGTAATGCCCATTTCCTCATCATGATGCTCATTTTCTTCAACATGATACATATTTTTTTCATAATGATGCTCATTTTCTTCATCAGGATTCATATTTCTTCATCATGAAGCTCTTTTCCTTCATGATGCTCATTTTCTTAATCTTAATGCTCATTTTTTTCATCATAATGATAATTTCCTTCATCACGATGCTTATTTCCTCATCTTGATACTCATTTCCTTCATCATGATACATATTTTCTTCATCATGATGCTCATTTTCTTCTTCATGATGCTCATTTTCTTCATGAAGATGCTCATTTTCTTCATCATGATGCTCATTTTCTTCATCATGATGCACATTTTCTTCATTGTGATGCTATTTTCTTCATCATGATGTTCATTTTCATCATCATGATGCATATTTTCTTCATCATGATGCTTATTTTTTTTATCATGATGCTCATTTTCTTCATCATGATGCATATTTTCTTAATCATGATGCTCATTTTCTTCATCATGATGCTCATTTTCTTCATCATGATGCATATTTTCTTCATCATGATGCATATTTCCTTCATGATGATTGTCACGCCCCGACCCCAGACAGAGCGCGACAACCGCCACGTTAACCATAAATTTCATAGAATGGGTGCACTCCACTCCACAAAGTTTATAGAAAACGTAAGGCTTGCTATCAAGTACCTGTAGACTGAACAACTGATAACAACGGGTACAACACGAGGACATTATCTCATAAAGTATCAACAAGGATTTACAAAGGTACAAAATTCAACGGTGTAACTTAGTTTAAAGAAAATATACATGAACGATATAACATCGCGAAGGTACAAAAAGAACATCAAGGGGGTCACCAAATATAAACTATACAATCTCGCCAATGAATCCGTCAATTTACATAAAAGAGAAAGTACCCAAAACACGGATTGGATGATGAGCAAACGATAGGCAAACCTCCAACCAAAATGATATCAACAGCCTGAAAAGGAAAGAATGATGGGGGGTGAGCAAAACCACTAGCTCAGTGAGGTGATAAGCCGGTCACCCCGACCCTTATACGAAGCATGTACTCCCACTCGCGGTTCATAACATAAAATCCCACAATTCGTCCCACAATAATTATTCTCACTCAGTGTACATATTAATGAAAATAAAAACCTTAGTGAACATTTATGAATAACACAATTAGTTCAAACAACATGTTATCACATAAAAGACGCGTGGGTAGTCAATATCCTCCTCGAACTGAGCTCTCCGTCGAGAGACAGTCCAAGCCCGTCACCGTTACTCTAGATAAAATGCACATTAATATTCTTTCTCAATATGCCAAGTGCTAAAGTTCACAATTCAATATCGACTGAATACTTGAAATGATCAAACATATAAACATATATGACATGCATGTCCCACACCGGTGACGTTGACTGAGCCTATAATAGACTGATCCATCTAACGATCACCCTCCAGAGTATCAGTATTTGGTAAATGGACAGGTGCCTCGTTAGATCTAACTCACGCGGGTTTGCCAATCACGGGCAACTTGGTTGTCACTCTAACTCACCCGAACCGCGACAATTCGGGCTACTTAATCAATGTCGCTCCAACTCACCCGAACCGTGACCAATTCGGGCTACTTAACCTTGGTACCAGGCATACATATGCATGTGCATCATAAGATGAATAACGACTCAAGTTAGAGTCTTAATTGGCACACAAGAATAACCAGAAATCAATAATACTCATAAAATGGCTAACATGACTCTAACCAGAGCAATCGAGCCAATCAGGCTCTTTACCACATAACATAATACCAAATAATTTTCTTATCAATTAACTAAAACTAAAATAAATGCACATTTAACGAGGGTCCACACTTCCCACAAGAGAAGGCGTTCCCGAATTATCAACTCACAAGGAAGTGATTAACTCTCTCCGGAATCTGAAGTCGGTCCCTTGCCCTTCGTCGATGGTTCTTTACCTAGAAAGGAGATGAGCAATTAAAGACAAATTAAATATAACTAACTATTAGCGTTAACATCCCTTTCATTGCTAAAAACAAATCCTAATCGAGTTCGAACGAGTCGATATTAAATAAAAATGGCATGTAACTCTTTAACATCAGTTCCCAATCCCATATAACCGTTTCAATACATTAACTAGACGAAACGATAGAAAATAAGTTTGAATTCGACATAAAAATTCTGAAATTTTCCTGCTAGCGGCAGTTTACGAGAAAAATCATAACTAATTGTAGAATAATCGGATTGAGGTGTTTCAAGTGGCTACGGAAAGCTAACGAGTTCAACTACGTACAGAAATTAAGTTTGCAAAGTTTCGAGGACAATAGCTATCTCGAAATCAGTTCGAACAGTCTACAAATTTCCCACATACCAAAAAGAAAAACCCCACAAAATTACAAAATTATGGAAGAAGGAAGCTTAATTCACACACCACTTACCTCAAAACAACTTAAAAACCACCTAGGATGAGGGTTGTAAGGGAGAATTTGGTCAACAAGGGTTTCTCCTCTTCCTCTCTTCTTTCCCCTCTTTTGCTTTTCTTCTCCCGTTCTTCTCTCTCTTTTTTTTTTAACTTTAGTCTTACTAATTATATATCAGGCCATTTAAGTGGGCTGAAACTTTGGGCCACAAAATAAATAAATAAATAAGTTTGGGCTTTCTAAAAAAATTCTAATTGGGCTTAATTGGGCTGGCCTTTTGGGCCATAAAAATAAATAATTAGGTTTTGGGCTTTCTAACAAAATCTAGTTGGGCTAAGATAGGGCTGGCCTTTTGGGCCATAAAATAAATAAATAGGTTTTGGGCTTTCTAAAAAAAATCTAGTTGAACTAAGATATTATAAAGTATCCCCTCCTCCAAAAAGTTTCGTCCTCGAAACATAAACGTACCTAGAGATGAAAAGAGATTTGGATGGTGTTGACGCATGACTGACTCTGGTTCCCATGTTTCTTCTTCAATTTGATCACTTCTCCATAGAACTCTCACCATAGGAATGGATTTGTTACGAAGCATTTTCTCTCGGCGATCTACAATTTGAACAGGTTGTACTTCGTACGATAGATTTTCCTTTAATACAACTGGGGGATCTTTGAGCACGTGCGAGGGATCTGGTTCATATTTTCTAAGCATAGAGACATGGAAGACATCGTGAATCTTCGACAATTCCGATGGTAGGTCAAGTCGATACGCGACACGACCAATCCTTTGTACGATCGTAAACGGGCCAATATACCTTGGACTCAACTTTCCTCGACGGTGGAATCGCAACACGCCCTTCCATGGAGAAACTTTCAGAAAAACTTTGTCTCCTTCATTAAACTCCAAATCGCGCCTCCTATTATCTGCGTAACTTTTCTGTCGATCTTGCGCTGCCTTAAGTCTGTATCAAATAAGTTGTATTTTTGCCTTCGCATCTTCGATAAGCTCTACTTGTTCGATTTGTCTCTCGCCAACCTCATCCCAAAAGAGTGGTGTTCGACACTTTCGGCCATACAGAGCTTCGTACGGGGGCATTCCAATGCTTGAATGATAACTGTTGTTATAAGCGAACTCCACCAAAGTCACGTACTTATCCCAGCTACCTCCCAAATTCAACACCACTGCACGTAACATGTCTTCTAGTGTCTGTATAGTTCTCTCTGACTGTCCATCAGTCTGTGGATGAAACGAGGTACTGAATAGTAATTTTGTACCTAGCGCTTTCTGCAGAGTAGGCCAAAAACGGGAAGTGAATCTTGGATCACGGTCAGATATGATTGACACTGGTACTCCGTGCAATCTCACGATCTCATCGACATATAACTTGGCAAGTTTCTCTAAAGATTCGTTGGTATGCACTGGAAGGAAATGTGCCGATTTTGTCAGACGATCGACAATGACCCAAATTGAGTCATGACCCTTTTGGGTTCGAGGTAAACCAGAAACAAAATCCATTGTGACGTTTTCCCATTTCCACTCAGGAATAGGTAGTGGTTGAAGCATACCGGCTGGTTTTTGGTGTTCCGCTTTAATCTGTTGGCATGATAAGCACTTTGATACAAATTCAGTAATGTCCCGTTTCATACCTGGCCACCAATAATGCTCCCGAAGTGTTCTGTACATTTTGGTACTACCAGGATGCATAGCATAGGCTGAAGAATGGGCTTCCTCAAGAATAGCTCTACGAACATCAAGTTCTGATGGAACACAAACACGATTTTTAAAAGTAAGAAGTCCATCATCCCGAATTCGAAATTCGGTTTCTTTTCCTTGATTTAGCTTTACAATCTTCTGTTGTAAATAAACATCGTGTGATTGTCTTTCTCGAATTTGCTCGAACAAGGTAGGTCTAACCTCGAATTTGGCGATTAAGGCAGAATCATTAGACTTTTCACAATCGAGCGAAATGTGTAAAGATTTAAATTGCTCCAACATAGGAAGATAAAAAGATTGAATTGAAGCAAGTGAGGTAGAAGACTTTCTACTCAGAGCATCTGCAACAACGTTCGCCTTGCCAGGATGATAATCGATGACTAAGTCATAGTCACTAATCAACTCCATCCATCGCCTTTGCCTGAGGTTGAGCTCCTTTTGCGTAGTGATATACTTTAAGCTCTTGTGATCAGTGAAAACCCGACAAGTTGCACCATACAGATAGTGCCTCCAGATCTTCAATGCAAAGACGATTGCAGCCAACTCTAAATCATGTGTAGGATAATTTTCTTCGTTCTTCTTCAATTGCCTTGAAGCGTAGGCAATAACCTTTCCTTCTTGCATGAGAACGCATCCTAATCCTTGTCTCGAGGCGTCGCTATAAATGGTAAATTCTCCAATCGCTGGGTCTGGCAAAGCAAGAATAGGAGCTGAAACGAGTCGTCTTTTCAATTCTTGAAATGCTTCGTCACATTCTTCATTCCATTCAAATTTTACCCCTTTTCGAGTCAATTTAGTCAAAGATGAAGCCAATAACGAAAAGTCTTTGACAAACCGTCGATAATATCCAGCTAATCCCAGAAAACTACGAATCTCTGTCACGTTCTTTGGACGCTCCCAATCTAGTATAGCTTGAATCTTCGCTGGATCGACGTAGATTCCTTCTTTAGAAATGTGATGACCCAAAAAGCTTACCTCGCGAAGCCAAAATTCACACTTCGAGAATTTAGCATAAAGCTGGTTTTCTCTGAGAATGTTCAGAGCAATTCTTAGATGCTGAGAATGCTCGTCGTCCGATTTAGAATAAATAAGAATGTCATCAATGAAGATGATGACAAACTTATCTAAGTACGGCCGAAAGACCCGATTCATAAGATCCATAAAAGCTGCAGGAGCATTTGTGAGTCCAAAAGGCATAACACAGAATTCAAAATGACCGTATCTGGTTCGAAAAGCAGACTTAGGGATATCAGATTCCCTAATCTTGAGTTGGTGATAACCGGATCGCAAATCAATTTTTGAGAACACAATTGCTCCTTGCAATTGATCAAACAGATCATCGATTCTTGGAAGAGGATATTTGTTCTTGATAGTCGCCTTGTTCAATTGACGGTAGTCGACACATAGACGAAGTGATCCATCTTTCTTCTTGACAAAAAGAACTGGAGCACCCCATGGAGATGTGCTAGGTCGTATGAAACCCTTCTCCAATAATTCCCCAAGTTGTGTCTGGAGTTCCTTAAGCTCAGCAGGCGACATTCGATATGGAGTAATCGATATAGGTGTGATTCCAGGAAGTACGTCAATGGAAAAATCAATCTCTCGATTCGGAGGTTGTCCTGGTAAGTCTTCGGGAAAGACATCAGGAAATTCATTCACGATTGGGATGTCATCTAGTTTAGTTTCAGAAAGAGAAGTATCGATGACAAATGCCAAGAATGCCTCACAACCCTTACGCATTAATTTATGCGCAGTCAACATTGAAATAAAAGAGAGGGATCTCGTTTGAAGTTTACCCTCAAAAACAAGTTCTGAGAACCCTGGTCTACGAAAAATAACAAGCTTCTCGTGGCAATCGAGAATTGCATGATGAGAAGAAAGCCAATCCATGCCAAGAATAACATCAAGATCAATCAAAGGCAATGGTATCAATTCAGCCTCTAAAATGACATCTTTGATCTTCAATGGACAACCAAGGAATACCGAATCACGAATTAGACGCTCTCCAAGAGGGGTATGAACGATGATTCCAGGTGACAAATGAGAGATAGGATAATCTAAGATCGCAGTAAGATCATCTCGGATATAAGACCTATCAGAACCTGGGTCAAATAAAGCGTAGACCTGATGGTCTCCCACAAACACATGGCCTAAAGAAGCAATATTATGTGAGATTGTGATTTAAAAAATTTGAAAAGATAGAATTTCTTACGAATGTTTTATTCGTAATCAAGTGGCATAACAAGGCGGGGTTAGATTTAGCTTGTGAAAATACTCAAATTATAAATTACCTGTCACAACCTTCGGATCTGAGCGAGCCTCTTCTTGGGAAATATGAAATACTCTAGTTTGCTTCCTTCCTTGCATAGGTGATTGAGTACTAGGGCCGCTTGAGGCATCGGGTACTCTGGTAACTGCAGATCGAGTATCTCTGGGTGTAGAATATGTTAGTTTACCACGAAACTGACCAGAACCCTGACTGCTCGTTCCCATAAGCTGAGGACAAGAACTTCGCATATGCCCCGGCTGTCGACACTGAAAACATACTTGAGGAGCCTTACAGGGGCCGTCATGATATTTTAGGCAATTCTGGCACTTGCGATTTTCACCAACCGATCCCGAGACATTGCTCCCGCCTCTACTAAACTGCTCCCGAGGTTGAGGAAAACTAATAGATGCCGAACTTGGTGCGCCACGCGAAGATCCCACACCCCTATACACCTTCGATGCATTTCCTGGAAATGCGCTCCCTTGCCTTTTCTTTTGAGATCGTTCTGCAAGCTTATGTCTCGCCTGAACTAAACCTTCTACCCTCAGGGCTTCTTCTACGAGATCGTCAAGACTCTCGTACTTGTCTTCGGACTTGATGCGATCTCGAATATTTAAATTAAGACCATCTTCAAATCTCTTGCATAAGTCTCTCGTCGTATATGACTCAGGAGCGAATTCTCGCAATTCCAGAAATTTGCTTTCGTACTCAACGACCGACATAATGCCTTGAAAGAGGTTGAAGAACTCCTTTCTCTTCTGATCCTTGATGTACTGAGAGAAGTATCGATCTTTGAATCGTTCCACAAAGATAGCCCACGTAATAGTAACCGAAGATGTCTCTTTTAGATTCTGCCACCATCGTCGTGCATCTGGGCCTAACTGCTTGGTCGCAATGACCACACGATAACATTCTTCAATCATCAAGGTGTCAAAGGTCTCTGTAATCTCCTTTAACCATGCCCCCGCTTTAGAAGCATCTCTTGCACCGTCAAATTTCGAAGTCCCCATGTTTTCAACTGCTTTCACCAAATCAGGTATAAAAAGTGCACCTCGAGAAGCAGAACCTCCTAAAGCCATTTCTGGAGTAAAAACTGGTACATTAGATGTAGGTCGAATCGATTCATTAGCACGAAGAACCTCTTCAGTGACAGTCGTAGTTGTATGAGCCGTTGTAGGTGGTGGAACACCATGTATTCGAATGTGATCATAATACAATTGGTACTGCTCGGGTGTCATCATGTGCTCAACCCGCAACTGGGCCCGTGGTTGCTCTACCTGGGAAACTGGCACCCTATGATCAGAATTGATAGGGTCCATAACCGTCGGAGGAATGACATGATCAGAAGAAACATGTCCTCGAGGTCCACGAGGAACAGAAGAGAGTAGAGGACTCGGAGGATCACGAGGAGCGTGTCCTCGACCTCGACCTCGACCTCGACCTCGATGACGAACTGGAGGTGCCATAATGACTGAAAGGAAGAAAGGAAAGAAAATGCAAGGTCAACGTCAAGGCAATACGATACCTTAGGATGACATAGAAACAAAGTTGGACTCATTGGCTTGACACAAAAAGAATGAGAATCATAAAACCAGGCTCTGATACCAAGAAAGTTGTCACGCCCCGACCCCAGACAGAGCGCGACAACCGCCACGTTAACCATAAATTTCATAGAATGGGTGCACTCCACTCCACAAAGTTTATAGAAAACGTAAGGCTTGCTATCAAGTACCTGTAGACTGAACAACTGATAACAACGGGTACAACACGAGGACATTATCTCATAAAGTATCAACAAGGATTTACAAAGGTACAAAATTCAACGGTGTAACTTAGTTTAAAGAAAATATACATGAACGATATAACATC
Organism: Pogostemon cablin; assembly: GCA_023678885.1. Classification (NCBI taxonomy): domain Eukaryota; kingdom Viridiplantae; phylum Streptophyta; class Magnoliopsida; order Lamiales; family Lamiaceae; genus Pogostemon; species Pogostemon cablin. The sequence goes on along the minus strand of JAHCLQ010000579.1, from coordinate 12,878 downwards.
GCGAAGGTACAAAAAGAACATCAAGGGGGTCACCAAATATAAACTATACAATCTCGCCAATGAATCCGTCAATTTACATAAAAGAGAAAGTACCCAAAACACGGATTGGATGATGAGCAAACGATAGGCAAACCTCCAACCAAAATGATATCAACAGCCTGAAAAGGAAAGAATGATGGGGGGTGAGCAAAACCACTAGCTCAGTGAGGTGATAAGCCGGTCACCCCGACCCTTATACGAAGCATGTACTCCCACTCGCGGTTCATAACATAAAATCCCACAATTCGTCCCACAATAATTATTCTCACTCAGTGTACATATTAATGAAAATAAAAACCTTAGTGAACATTTATGAATAACACAATTAGTTCAAACAACATGTTATCACATAAAAGACGCGTGGGTAGTCAATATCCTCCTCGAACTGAGCTCTCCGTCGAGAGACAGTCCAAGCCCGTCACCGTTACTCTAGATAAAATGCACATTAATATTCTTTCTCAATATGCCAAGTGCTAAAGTTCACAATTCAATATCGACTGAATACTTGAAATGATCAAACATATAAACATATATGACATGCATGTCCCACACCGGTGACGTTGACTGAGCCTATAATAGACTGATCCATCTAACGATCACCCTCCAGAGTATCAGTATTTGGTAAATGGACAGGTGCCTCGTTAGATCTAACTCACGCGGGTTTGCCAATCACGGGCAACTTGGTTGTCACTCTAACTCACCCGAACCGCGACAATTCGGGCTACTTAATCAATGTCGCTCCAACTCACCCGAACCGTGACCAATTCGGGCTACTTAACCTTGGTACCAGGCATACATATGCATGTGCATCATAAGATGAATAACGACTCAAGTTAGAGTCTTAATTGGCACACAAGAATAACCAGAAATCAATAATACTCATAAAATGGCTAACATGACTCTAACCAGAGCAATCGAGCCAATCAGGCTCTTTACCACATAACATAATACCAAATAATTTTCTTATCAATTAACTAAAACTAAAATAAATGCACATTTAACGAGGGTCCACACTTCCCACAAGAGAAGGCGTTCCCGAATTATCAACTCACAAGGAAGTGATTAACTCTCTCCGGAATCTGAAGTCGGTCCCTTGCCCTTCGTCGATGGTTCTTTACCTAGAAAGGAGATGAGCAATTAAAGACAAATTAAATATAACTAACTATTAGCGTTAACATCCCTTTCATTGCTAAAAACAAATCCTAATCGAGTTCGAACGAGTCGATATTAAATAAAAATGGCATGTAACTCTTTAACATCAGTTCCCAATCCCATATAACCGTTTCAATACATTAACTAGACGAAACGATAGAAAATAAGTTTGAATTCGACATAAAAATTCTGAAATTTTCCTGCTAGCGGCAGTTTACGAGAAAAATCATAACTAATTGTAGAATAATCGGATTGAGGTGTTTCAAGTGGCTACGGAAAGCTAACGAGTTCAACTACGTACAGAAATTAAGTTTGCAAAGTTTCGAGGACAATAGCTATCTCGAAATCAGTTCGAACAGTCTACAAATTTCCCACATACCAAAAAGAAAAACCCCACAAAATTACAAAATTATGGAAGAAGGAAGCTTAATTCACACACCACTTACCTCAAAACAACTTAAAAACCACCTAGGATGAGGGTTGTAAGGGAGAATTTGGTCAACAAGGGTTTCTCCTCTTCCTCTCTTCTTTCCCCTCTTTTGCTTTTCTTCTCCCGTTCTTCTCTCTCTTTTTTTTTAACTTTAGTCTTACTAATTATATATCAGGCCATTTAAGTGGGCTGAAACTTTGGGCCACAAAATAAATAAATAAATAAGTTTGGGCTTTCTAAAAAAATTCTAATTGGGTTTAATTGGGCTGGCCTTTTGGGCCATAAAAATAAATAATTAGGTTTTGGGCTTTCTAACAAAATCTAGTTGGGCTAAGATAGGGCTGGCCTTTTGGGCCATAAAATAAATAAATAGGTTTTGGGCTTTCTAAAAAAAAATCTAGTTGAACTAAGATATTATAATGATACTCATTTCCTTCATCATGATACTCATTTCCTTCATCATGATGCTAATTTTCTTTATCATTATGCTCATTTTCTTCATCAATATGCATATTTTCTTCATAATGATGCTCATTTTCTTCATCATGTCTTCATCATGATGCATATTTTCATCATGATGCTTATTTTCTTCATCATGATGCATATTTTCTTCATAATGATGCTTATTTTATTCATCATGATATATAATTTCTTCATCATGATGCTCATTTTCTTCATCATGATGCATATTTTCTTCATCATGATGCATATTTCCTTCATGATGATACTCATTTCCTTCATCATGATACTCATTTCCTTCATCATGATGCTAATTTTCTTTATCATGATGCTCATTTTCTTCATCATGATGAATATTTTCTTCATAAAGATGCTCATTTTCTTCATCATGTCTTCATCATGATGCATATTTTATTTATCATGATGCTTATTTTCTTCATCATGATGCATATTTTCTTCATAATGATGCTCATTTTCTTCATCATGATGCTCATTTTCTTCATCATGATGCATATTTTCTTCATCATGATGCTCATTTTCTTCATCATGATGCTCATTTTCTTCATCATGATGCATATTTGCTTCATCATGATGCATATTTCTTTCATGATGATACTCATTTCCTTCATCATTATGCTCTTTTCCTTCAGCATGATGCTAATTTTCTTTATCATGATGCTCATTTTCTTCATCATGATGCATATTTTCTTCATAATAATGCTCATTTTCTTCATCATGTCTTCATCATGATGCATATTTTATTTATCATGATGCTTATTTTCTTCATCATGATGCATATTTTCTTCAAAATGATGCTCATTTTCTTCTTCGTGATGCTCATTTTCGTCATCGTGATGCTCATTTTCTTCATCGTAATGCTCATTTTCTTCATCGTGATGCTTATTTTCTTCATTATGATTCTCATATTCTTCATCATGATGCTCATTTTCATCATCATGATGCTTATTTCCTTCGTCATGATGCTCATTTTCTTAATCATGATGCTCATTTTCTTTATCATGTTGCATATTTTCTTCATCGTAATGCCCATATCCTCATCATGATGCCCATTTTCTTTATCATGATACATATTTTTTTCATAATGATGCTCATTTTCTTCATCATGATGCATATTTCTTCATCATGAAGCTCTTTTCCTTCATCATGATGCTCATTTTCTTAATCTTGATGCTCATTTTTTTCATCATGATGATAATTTCCTTCATCATGATGCTCATTTCCTCATCATGATACTCATTTCCTTCATCATGATACATATTTTCTTCATCATGATGCCCATTTTCTTCTTCATGATGCTCATTTTTTTCATCAAGATGCTCATTTTCTTCATCATGATGCTCATTTTCTTCATCATGATGCACATTTTCTTCATTGTGATGCTATTTTCTTCATCATGATGCATATTTTCTTCATCATTTTGCTCATTTTCTTTATCATGATGCTCATTTTCTTCATCACGATGCATATTTTCTTCATCATGATGCTCATTTTCTTCATCATGATGCTCATTTTCTTCATCATGATGCATATTTTCTTCATCATAATGCGTATTTCCTTCATCATGATACTCATTTACTTCATCATGATGCTAATTTTCTTTATCATTATGCTCATTTTCTTCTTCATGATGCATATTTTCTTCATAATGATGCTCATTTTCTTCATCATGTCTTCATCATGATGCATATTTTCTTTATCATGATGCTTTTTTTCATCATCATGAGGCATATTTTCTTCATAATGATGCTTATTTTCTTCATCATGATGCATATTTTCTTCATCATGATGCTCATTTTCTTCATCATGATGCATATTTTCTTCTTCATGATGCATATTTCCTTCATGATGATACTCATTTCCTTCATCATGATTCTCATTTCCTTTATCATGATGCTAATTTTCTTTATCATGATGCTCATTTTCTTTATCATGATGAATATTTTCTTCATAATGATGCTCATTTTCTTCATCATGTCTTCATCATGATGCATATTTTATTTATCATGACGCTTATTTTCTTCATCATGATGCATATTTTCTTCATAATGATGCTCATTTTCTTCATCATGATGCTCATTTTCTTCATCATGATGCATATTTTCTTCATCATGATGCTCATTTTCTTCATCATGATTCATATTTTCTTCATCATGATGCATATTTTCTTCATCATGATGCTAATTTTCTTTATCATGATGCTCATTTTCTTCATCATGATGCATATTTTCTTCATAATGATGCTCATTTTCTTCATCATGTCTTCATCATGTTACATATTTTTTTCATAATGATGCTCATTTTCTTCATCATGATGCATATTTTCTTCATCATGAGGCTCTTTTCCTTCATCATGATGCTCATTTTCTTAATCATGATGCTCATTTTATTCATCATGATGATAATTTCCTTCATCACGATGCTCGTTTCATCATCATGATACTCATTTCCTTCATCATGATACATATTTTCTTCATCATGATGCTCATTTTCTTCTTCATGATACTCATTTTCTTCATCATGATGCTCATTTTCTTCATCATGATGCATATTTTCTTCATCATGATGCACATTTTCTTCATTGTGATGCTATTTTCTTCGTCATGATGCTCATTTTCTTCATCTTGATGCATATTTTCTTCATCATGATGCATATTTCCTTCATGATGATACTCTTTTCCTTCATCATGATGCTCATTTCCTTCATCATGATGCTAATTTTTTTTATCATTATGCTCATTTTCTTCATCATGATGCATATTTTCTTCATAATGATGCTCATTTTCTTCATCAAAATGCATATTTTCTTCATCATGATGCATATTTTCTTAAACAAGATGCATATTTTCTTCATCATGATACATATTTTTTTCATCATGATGCGTATTTTCTTTATCATGATGCTCATTTTCTTCATCATGATGCATATTTTCTTTATCATGATGCTCATTTTCTTCATCATGATGCTTATTTTCTTCATCATAATGCTTATTTTCTTCATCATGATACATATTTTCTTCATCATGATGCATATTTTCTTCATCACGATGCATATTTTCTTCGTTATGATGCTCATTTTCTACATCATGATGCTCATTTTCTTCATCATGGTTCATATTTTCTACATCATGATGCATATTTTCTTCATCGTGATGCATATTTTCTTCATCGTGATGCTAATCTTCTTCATTATGATGCTCATTTTCTTTATAGTGATGCTCATTTCCTTCATCTTGATTCTCATTTCCTTCATCATGATACATATTTTATTCATCATGATGCATATTCTCTTCATCATGATGCTCATTTCCTTCATCATGATGCTCATTTCCTTCATCATGATTCTCATTTTCTTCATCATGATGCTCATTTCCTTCATCATGATGCATATTTTCTTCATCATGATGCTCATTTTCTTCTTCATGATGCTCATTTTCTTCATCATGATGCATATTTTCTTCATCATGATGCATATTTCCTTCATGATGATACTCATTTCCTTCATCATTACGCTCATTTCCTTCATCATGATCCTAATTTTCTTTATCATGATGCTCATTTTCTTCATCATGATGCATATTTTCTTCATAATAATGCTCATTTTCTTCATCATGTCTTCATCATGATGCATATTTTATTTATCATGATGTTATTTTCTTCATCATGATGCATATTTTCTTCAAAATGATGCTCATTTTCTTCTTCGTGATGCTCATTTTCTTAATCGTGATGCTCATTTTCTTCATCGTAATGCTCATTTTCTTCATCGTGATACTTATTTTCTTCATCATGATTCTCATATTCTTCATCATGATGCTTATTTCCTTCGTCATGATGCTCATTTTCTTAATCATGATGCTCATTTTCTTTATCATGTTGCATATTTTCTTCATCGTAATGCCCATTTCCTCATCATGATACTCATTTCCTTCATCATGATATATATTTTCTTCATCATGATGCTCATTTTATTCTTCATGATGCTCATTTTCTTCATCAAGATGCTCATTTTCTTCATCATGATGCTCATTTTCTTCATCATGATGCACATTTTCTTCATTGTGATGCTATTTTCTTCATCATGATGTTCATTTTCATCATCATGATGCATATTTTCTTCATCATGATGCTTATTTTCTTTATCATGATGCTTATTTTCTTTATCATGATGCTCATTTTCTTCATCATGATGCATATTTTCTTAATCATGATGCTCATTTTCTTCATCATGATGCTCATTTTCTTCATCATGATGCATATTTTCTTCATCATGATGCATATTTCCTTCATGATGATACTCATTTCCTTCATCATGATACTCATTTCCTTCATCATGATGCTAATTTTCTTTATCATTATGCTCATTTTCTTCATCAATATGCATATTTTCTTCATAATGATGCTCATTTTCTTCATCATGTCTTCATCATGATGCATATTTTCTTTATCATGATGCTTATTTTCTTCATCATGATGCATATTTTCTTCATAATGATGCTTATTTTATTCATCATGATGCATATTTTCTTCATCATGATGCTCATTTTCTTCATCATGATGCATATTTTCTTCATCATGATGCATATTTCCTTCATGATGATACTCATTTCCTTCATCATTATGCTCTTTTCCTTCATCATGATGCTAATTTTCTTTATCATGATGCTCATTTTCTTCATCATGATGCATATTTTCTTCATAATAATGCTCATTTTCTTCATCATGTCTTCATCATGATGCATATTTTATTTATCATGATGCTTATTTTCTTCATCATGATGCATATTTTCTTCAAAATGATGCTCATTTTCTTCTTCGTGATGCTCATTTTCGTCATTGTGATGCTCATTTTCTTCATCGTAATGCTCATTTTCTTCATCGTGATGCTTATTTTCTTCATTATGATTCTCATATTCTTTATCATGATGCTCATTTTCTTCATCATGATGCTTATTTCCTTCGTCATGATGCTCATTTTCTTAATCATGATGCTCATTTTCTTTATCATGTTGCATATTTTCTTCATCGTAATGCCCATATCCTCATCATGATGCCCATTTTCTTTATCATGATACATATTTTTTTCATAATGATGCTCATTTTCTTCATCATGATGCATATTTCTTCATCATGAAGCTCTTTTCCTTCATCATGATGCTCATTTTCTTAATTTTGATGCTCATTTTTTTCATCATGATGATAATTTCCTTCATCACGATGCTCATTTCCTCATCATGATACTCATTTCCTTCATCATGATACATATTTTCTTCATCATGATGCCCATTTTCTTCATCGTAAAGCACGTTTTCTACATCGTGATGCTTATTTTCTTCATCATGATTCTCATATTCTTCATCATGATGCTCATTTTCTTCATCGTGATGCTCATTTTCTTCATCATGATGCTTATTTCCTTCGTCATGATGCTCATTTTCTTAATCATGATGCTCATTTTCTTTATCATGTTGCATATTTTCTTCATCGTGATGCCCATTTCCTCATCATGATGCTCATTTCATTCATCATGATACATATTTTTTTCATAATGATGCTCATTTTCTTCATCATGATGCATATTTTCTTCATCATGAAGCTCTTTTCCTTCATCATGATGCTCATTTTCTTAATCATGATGCTCATTTTTTTCATCATGATGATAATTTCCTTCATCACGATGCTCATTTCCTCATCATGATACTCATTTCCTTCATCATGATACATATTTTCTTCATCATGATGCTCATTTTCTTCTTCATGATGCTCATTTTCTTCATCAAGATGCTCATTTTCTTCATCATGATGCATATTTTCCTCATCATAATGCATATTGTCTTCATCGTGATGCATATTTTCTTCATCGTAATGCTAATCCTATTCATTGTGATGCTCATTTTCTTCATCGTGATGCTCATTTCCTTCATCTTAATGCTCATTTTTTCATCATGATGTATATTTTCTTCATCGTGAAGCACGTTTTCTTCATCATGAAGCTCATTTTCTTCATGATGATGCTCATTTTCTTCATCATGATGCCCATTTTCTTCATCATGATGCATATTTTCTTCATCATGATGCATATTTTCTTCATCATGATGCTCATTTTCTTCATCATGATGCTCATTTTCTTCATCATGATACATATTTTCTTCATCATGATGCATATTTTCTTCATCATGATACATATTTTCTTCATCATTATGCTCATTGTCTTCATCATGATGCATATCTTCTTCATCATGATGCATATTTTTTTATACATGATGCATGTTTTCTTCATCATGATGCTCATTTCCTTCATCATGATGCTCATTTTCTTCATCATGATGCAAATTTTCTTCATCATGATGCTCATTTTCTTCATCACGATGCTCATTTTCTTCATCATGATGCTCATTTTCTTCATCATGATTCAAATTTCTTCATCGTGATGCTAATCTTCTTCATTATGATGCTCATTTTCTTTATAGTGATGCTCATTTCCTTCATCTTGATTCTCATTTCCTTCATCATGATACATATTTTATTCATCATGATGCATATACTCTTCATCATGATGCTCATTTCCTTCATCATGATGCTCATTTCCATCATCATAATTCTCATTTTCTTCATCATGATGCTCATTTCCTTCATCATGATGCATATTTTCTTCATCATGATGCTCATTTTCTTCTTCATGATGCTCATTTTCTTCATCATGATGCATATTTTCTTCATCATGATGCATATTTCCTTCATGATGATACTCATTTCCTTCATCATTACGCTCATTTCCTTCATCATAATGCTAATTTTCTTTATCATGATGCTCATTTTCTTCATCATGATGCATATTTTCTTCATAATAATGCTCATTTTCTTCATCATGTCTTCATCATGATGAATATTTTATTTATCATGATGTTATTTTCTTCATCATGATGCATATTTTCTTCAAAATGATGCTCATTTTCTTCTTCGTGATGCTCATTTTCTTAATCGTGATGCTCATTTTCTTCATCGTAATGCTCATTTTCTTCATCGTGTTACTTATTTTCTTCATCATGATTCTCATATTCTTCATCATGATGCTCATTTTCTTCATCATAATGCTTATTTCCTTCGTCATGATGCTCATTTTCTTAATCATGATGCTCATTTTCTTTATCATGTTGCATATTTTCTTCATGGTAATGCCCATTTCCTCATCATGATACTCATTTCCTTCATCATGATACATATTTTCTTCATCATGATGCTCATTTTCTTCTTCATGATGCTCATTTTCTTCATCAAGATGCTCATTTTCTTCATCATGATGCTCATTTTCTTCATCATGATGCACATTTTCTTCATTGTGATGCTATTTTCTTCATCATGATGTTCATTTTCATCATCATGATGCATATTTTCTTCATCATGATGCTTATTTTGTTTATCATGATTCTCATTTTCTTCATCATAATGCATATTTTCTTAATCATGATGCTCATTTTCTTCATCATGATGCTCATTTTCTTCATCATGATGCATATTTTCTTCATCATGATGCATATTTCCTTCATGATGATACTCATTTCCTTCATCATGATACTCATTTCCTTCATCATGATGCTAATTTTCTTTATCATTATGCTCATTTTCTTCATCAATATGCATATTTTCTTCATAATGATGCTCATTTTCTTCATCATGTCTTCATCATGATGCTTATTTTCTTCATCATGATGCATATTTTCTTCATAATGATGCTTATTTTATTCATCATGATGCATATTTTCTTCATTATGATGCTCATTTTCTTCATCATGATGCATATTTTCTTCATCATGATGCATATTTCCTTCATGATGATACTCATTTCCTTCATCATGATGCTCATTTCCTTCATCATAATGCTAATTTTCTTTATCATGATGCTCATTTTCTTTATCATGATGAATATTTTCTTCATAAAGATGCTCATTTTCTTCATCATGTATTCATCATGATGTATATTTTATTTATCATGATGCTTATTTTCTTCATCATGATGCATATTTTCTTCATAATGATGCTCATTTTCTTCATCATGATGCTCATTTTCTTCATCATGATGCATATTTACTTCATCATGATGCTCATTTTCTTCATCATGATGCTCATTTTCTTCATCATGATGCATATTTTCTTCATCATGATGCATATTTCCTTCATGATGATACTCATTTCCTTCATCATTATGCTCTTTTCCTTCATCATGATGCTAATTTTCTTTATCATGATGCTCATTTTCTTCATCATGATGCATATTTTCTTCATAATAATGCTCATTTTCTTCATCATGTCTTCATCATGATGCATATTTTATTTATCATGATGCTTATTTTTTTCATCATGATGCATATTTTCTTCAAAATGATGCTCATTTTCTTCTTCGTAATGCTCATTTTCGTCATTGTGATGCTCATTTTCTTCATCGTAATGCTCATTTTCTTCATCGTGATGCTTATTTTCTTCATTATGATTCTCATATTCTTCATCATGATGCTCATTTTCTTCATCATGATGCTTATTTCCTTCGTCATGATGCTCATTTTCTTAATCATGATGCTCATTTTCTTTATCATGTTGCATATTTTCTTCATCGTAATGCCCATACCTCATCATGATGCCCATTTTCTTTATCATGATACATATTTTTTTCATAATGATGCTCATTTTCTTCATCATGATGCATATTTCTTCATCATGAAGCTCTTTTCCTTCATTATGATGTTCATTTTCTTAATTTTGATGCTCATTTTTTTCATCATGATGATAATTTCCTTCATCACGATGCTCATTTCCTCATCATGATACTCATATCCTTCATCATGATACATATTTTTTTCATTATGATGCCCATTTTCTTCATCGTAAAGCACGTTTTCTACATCGTGATGCTTATTTTCTTCATCATGATTCTCATATTCTTCATCATGATGCTCATTTTCTTCATCGTGATGCTCATTTTCTTCATCACGATGCTTATTTCCTTCGTCATGATGCTCATTTTCTTAATCATGATGCTCATTTTCTTTATCATGTTGCATATTTTCTTCATCGTGATGCCCATTTCCTCATCATGATGCTCATTTCATTCATCATGATACATATTTTTTTCATAATGATGCTCATTTTCTTCATCATGATGCATATTTTCTTCATCCTGAAGCACTTTTCCTTCATCATGATGCTCATTTTCTTGATCATGATGCTCATTTTTTTCATCATGATGATAATTTCCTTCATCATGATGCTCATTTCCTCATCATGATACTCATTTCCTTCATCAGGATACATATTTTCTTCATCATGATGCTCATTTTCTTCTTCTTGATGCTCATTTTCTTCATCAAGATGCTCATTTTCTTCATCATGATGCATATTTTCTTCATTATGATGCTCATTTTCTTCATCATGATGCTCATTTTCTTCATCATGATGCATATTTTCTTCATCATGATGCTCATTTTCTTCATCATGATTCATATTTTCTTCATCATGATGCATATTTTCTTCATCATGATGCTAATTTTCTTTATCATGATGCTCATTTTCTTCATCATGATGCATATTTTCTTCATCGTGATGCATATTTTCTTCATCGTAATGCTAATCCTATTCATTGTGATGCTTATTTTCTTCATCGTGATGCTCATTTTCTTCATCATGATGCTCATTTCCTTCATCATGATGCTCATTTTCTTCATCATGATGCAAATTTTCTTCATCATGATGCTCATTTTCTTCATCATGATGCATATTTTCTTCATCACGATGCTCATTTTCATCATCATGATGCATATTTTCTTCATCATGATGCTCATTTTCTTCATCATGATGCATATTTTCTTCATCATGATGCTCATTTTCTTCATCATGATGATCATTTTCTTCATCATGATGCTCATTTTCTTTATCATGTTGCATATTTTCTTCATCGTGATGCCCATTTCCTCATCATGATGCACATTTCCTTCATCATGATACATATTTTCTTCATAATGATGCTCATTTTCTTCATCATGATGCATATTTTCTTCATCATGAAGCTCTTTTCCTTCATCATGATGCTCATTTTCTTAATCATGATGCTCATTTTTTTCATCATGATGATAATTTCCTTCATCACAATGCTCATTTCCTATCATGATACTCATTTCCTTCATCATGATTCCTATTTTCTTCATCATGATGCTCATTTTCTTCATCATGATGCTCATTTTCTTCATCAAGATGCATATTTTCTTCATTATGATGCTCATTTTCTTCATCATGATGCTCATTTTCTTCATCATGATGCACATTTTCTTCATCGTGATGCTATTTTCTTCATCATGATGTTTATTTTCTTCTTCATGACGCATATTTTCTTCATCATGATGCATATTTTCTTCATCATGATGCTCATTTTCTTCATCATGATGCATATTTCCTTCATGATGATACTCATTTCCTTCATCATGATGCTCATTTCCTTCATCATGATGCTAATTTTCTTTATCATGATGCTCATTTTCTTCATCATGATGCATATTTTCTTCATAATGATGCTCATTTTCTTCATCATGTCTTCATCATGATGCGTATTTTATTTATCATGATGCTTATTTTCTTCATCATGATGCATATTTTCTTCATAATGATGCTCATTTTCTTAATCATGATGCATATTTTCTTCATCATGATGCATATTTTCTTCATCATGATGCTCATTTTCTTCATCATGATGCTCATTTTATTCATCATGATGCACATTTTCTTCATCATGATG